>OVAN01015405.1:0-11352 GCA_900406275.1 Anastatica hierochuntica
ACCATCTTGTAGCTTTGTCATTCAGAGAAAAAGTGAACAACCTACATTTCATAGCATCAGCAGGTACTTTGTTGTGCTGAATAGTATTGCAGATGGCTTCAAATCTATCCATATGGTGCATAGGGTTCTGTGATGGCAACCCATGATACTNCTACTGCACCAAGTTAATGAGACCAGTCTTGATCTCAAAATCTCTTCTCTCAATGGGATGCGGACGAATCCCAGCCCGATTTGCATAGAAGGCCTCTGGAGTGTCATATTGCGCCAGAGTCATCCTCTGTCGAGGTTGATTTCTGCATTGTTGCCCCGCAGCTGCAACATTTTGCTGGCCAGCTTGCTCAGCACCAGCATTTTCACCACCTCCAGCAGGTGGGTAAGCTCCTGGAAGAGCTTCAGGAAAGAGAGGATTATGATGAACTTGAATGGAATCTCCCAAGTTGTCACCCATGATTTGAGCAAACTCAAATTCTTCAATAACCTCTAGCAACTTCTCTCTCTTCTTCTGTCTCTTTAGACGCGAAGGTTCAGGCTCGAACTCAGCTAGACTCGATGTCCCTTGGCTTCTAGTGTGAGGCCTGTTCATGCACCTGAAAGCACAAAAACAAAGAAGAAGAAGAAGAATAAGAAGAGATTAAAAAAAATAAAGAAAAATGTCTTAGGCACGCAATGATCCTAAGTTCTAAGACTCCCTACTGATCCCCGGAAACGTTACCAGAAAACTTGATAGCTTAGGTTTTTGCCCGAGATAACACTGCAAGCACACAGATGTAAGTTGCAGTGGTTCGGGATCGAATCCACAGACACCAAAGGTAGCACGAAGAATGTATAATTAAACAGGATGCAAAAATCGAAATCAAGAGAGCACAAAAAGGCAGGCAGCAAACGACGAGGTTGTAAAACAATCAAAGAAATGTTGGGCATCATGTATTCTCAGGGAAACAATTCATTGTTGATTCAAATTATAGACTAGGAAAAAGGTTAAAAAACCGTCTTAAACTCAAATTCTAATCTAGAACTGATCTACTTCCATACGAACAGCTCTCTATGCATTAGAAATCTCGAGACTAACTTCCGCTGACCCTCGATTTCTTATCGTGCATTACTAACATGTTTGATAGGTTCACAATTCACTTAAACATCAACTTCCGTTGGCTTAAGAAAAATTTATCATCTAGGATTCTTTCTGGCATTTAAACGTTCACTTTCCAGCAGTTAAATTACCTAAGTTCAGAAACTAAATGATCAATTCAGTTTCATGCATTACGAACAATCATAGACGAAGATCCATTAGATTAAATCTCTAATCATGCGATTCTATATCAACAATTCATGAATCCCTATGTGAGAATCCGTAAACCCAATGAACAGACTACTCACTCATGGAAATAACAAAAACACAGATCAAATTGTTGAGAGACATTATTGTATTATGCATAAACAAGAGTAAAAGGAGGGTTCCGAAAAGTTCTCGAATCTAAGAACAAAGAGGGTTCTTCTTCTCCCTAGGTTACAAATCTCTCAAGAGAGCAAAACTCAGAAGAGTTGCATTATGAAAAGGAAAACACGTGCTTAGGTCTTTTTGTTGTAATCCGGTTCGAAATAAGTTCGGTCTGGTTCTTCATAAAATCGGTCCGCAATTCGGGACAAGGATCGATCAATCCCTAGACAGGGATCGGTCGATCTGTGTCCAAATTCCTGGGAATTTTCCAGCTTTGCACGAACAATTCCTTCGACGCTTGAAATCCATCCAAAATGCATTCTTTTCGCACATTCAAGCTCGATTCCTGTAAAAACAACAAAGAACATAAATCCGCGCCAAAGCGATCTGAATACATACTAAAAACCTTAGGTCTCGTGTGAAAATCGTAGTAAAATCCTACCAAAATACTGACACATCACTCATTCACAAAACTGTGTGAAAGTTTCATCCTTGGTTTTGAGAAAGAACACCCACACGTATGATCATCTATGATTGATACGAAGTATTGATTTTTGGAAATTGAAGGATGCACATTTGGTGATCCCCTCAAATTTGCATGGACATACTCCAAAGGATTCTTAGTCTCATGCTTTCCATATCCAAAGCTAACTTTCTTTTCCTTTCCCAGCATACAGTGTTCACACACAGATTCTGTACCATTATCTTTCTTCCTTATAATGCCTCTCTGAGCCAGCACTTGAAGGTTTTTGAACCCCATGTGTCCAAGACGATTGTGCCATAAGAAAACCTGTGACTTCAACTCTCAAAAAGAAGAAGCTTCAGGTTGTTCTGTCATACCATCCAGTATGTACAATCCATTCTTGAGGGTTCCTCGTAAAGCCATCTTATTATTCTTGTAAAAAGAGACTTTGATGTTTCCTCCAGTGAGTGGATATCCCAGAGAGTGTAGAGTCCATGTAGATATTAGATTTCTTTTGAGACTTGGGACATATCTCACATTTGTGATAAACTTGATTGTGCCTCCGTGTGTATTTATCCTGATTGTACCAATTCCTTGACTCTCAATTGTATGGTAATCCCATAGAAATATCTGTCTTGAACCTTTTTCAGTAAACTCTTCAAATTAGGGCTGGACAGAATACCCGGATCTGAAGAACCGATCTGGATCTGAACCGAAAAATAAGAAACCGAACCGAACCGAACCGAAAAGCTTTAAATATCTGAACAGTTCCCATATAAATAATTTTTGGGTACCCGAACCGAACCGGAACTTATCCGAGATCCGATCGGGTACCCAAAATACTCAAATTTTTTATAACTTTATAGAAAAATATTTATTTTTAATATTAATATATTAAATTTTCGGTTTTATTTCAGATAATTCAAATTTTCAGTTCCTTTCGGATAATTCAGTTCGATTTTTTCGGTTTTTCAGATAATTTCAGATTTTTTTTTCAGATTTCAGATCCGTTTTGGATCCGCTTAAAATTTTAAGAACCGATCCAGATCCGAACTGATCCGAAAATTCCCCGGATTCGAAACGGATGCTAAATAGAAGGATCTGAAAGATCTAAAATCCAAAGGATTCGAACCGAAATCGATCCGAGGATCCGAATGCCCAAGCTTACTTCAAACCAGTCCCTTTCTTGATGTCATGTGATAGGTACATCCATAGTCAATAACCCAATTATCAGAAGGCTCATCTTGTGAAACTGTCAAAGAATCAACCACTTTGATCTTCTCTGTTAAGATTGCAGCTTCACCATCTATTCCTTGTTCCAGCTTCTTATTCCTAGCATAGCAATCCTTCTTCAAGTGCCCTTCCTTCTTACAGTACCAACAAGTTGCCTTAGTTATAAACTTGGACCTTCTTTTAGATTTACTCTTTGAATCTCCAAAATCTCGTGTCATTTGCCTACCTCGATCTTTAGTATACAATGCTGTAGCATAATTCTTTTCCAACCTTAGACCCTCAGATAATTCTCTTTCCCTGGACCTAGCTGCTAAGATGACTTCTTCTACGGTCAAAGCTTCCCTACCATACTTTAGAGTATGCTTTAACTGATCAAAGTTTGAATGTAGTAAACTCAGAAATAAGATTGACTGTATATCATTTGTAACACTCACATTCAAACTACTCATCTCAGCAACAATCTTTAGACATTCATCAACATTTATGCCAACAGATTTAGAGGTATATGCCTTAAATGTATAGAACTGAAGCTGAATAAAAATCCTATTGGGCAGGGACTTAGGCATATACAACCTCTCTATTAAAGACCACATAGCACAGGCGGTTTCGCAATGTTTAATCTTCCTAAGTACCTTATCTCTGATGTTTAGAATGATAAGGTTCGTTGCTTTCTCATCCTTTTCCAGCTTCTCTGGATCAGGAACCATCTTCTTTGTCGATTCCGACAGTGGATCTTTGACATCTCCTTTCAGCTCAAATCCTTCTTTCGGGACTGAGATCTCCATCTCTAACATCTCATCTGTCAGGATCTGTTTCAATCCTTGCACACCGAAGTACGCCATCATCAGGATCTTTCATAGCCCAAAGTCTCCAGTTCCATTGAAGCGATCTACTTCAGCACGAGTTGTAGTTGACGACATCGGAATCGAAAACCGAAGCTCTAATACCAATTGTTGAGCAGAATAAGCAATTCCGATACAGATATGCGGTGTCTCTTGGTTGTGATATGCTTATGCTTCAATCTCTCAGCTCACACATCTTGTTTGTACTTGTGAAAGAAAGAAAAAATAGAGGAAAAAAGAAAGAAGCACAAGAAATGTTTGCCCAGAGTTCACTCTTATAGATGAGGAAGCTATGTTTCTGAGGCCAAGACTCAGCCTTAGCAATCCACTATCAATAATGAGCCATCATCTTCGATACACCAGAGAGTCGCCAAAAAGATTATAAGAAGACTCAACCTATCTCTCTCAATTATATCACCTTTTGTCGCTAATTAGCTAATGACTGTGTATTCCCTTATAACACATGGGAATTTACATAACCAGTGTAACTAATTATTAAACCCGAAATCAACTTGAACCAGATACTAACCAAGACAAACCAAATTACAATATATCTAAATGACTAAACCATAATTGAACCGGAGAGTTGAAACGCAATACTTACAGCAGCCACCATAACAAAAAAAACATATATGATTGGGAAGCACTCGCCTTAATGATTCTTTTTTCTCCGAAGCAATGATCTTTAACTATGTTGGATCTCCACTAGAGATATATGATTAGTAATGATGTCCATATGTAATACTTGTCACAATATCACTTTGTTACCCGGCTCATGAATTGTCGGTAATTGACCAAAATACCAGATTTTAAAGATGTCCAATATTTCCCATAAGAAGTCACGACACCCTTGGTGTTGAAAATGGATTTCAACTAAATAGAGATGTTTTAACGAATGAGTGGATACATGGGCCGGAGAAGAACTCGACAAACAGAGACACACGTAAAAGATGTGTTGTATTGATATGTGAAATGATACCATTTTGGGGAACAATGTAAGTATTGACTTCGGAACACTACAAGAAAACAATTGATTTGTGAGGAAAGATACTTCTCCTTCGCAAATTTGCGAGACATTTGCGAGAAATTTGCCATGAAACTGCATATTTTCGTAATTACCTCGCAAATTTGCTAGAGAAAAAACCCTAGCAAATCCTTCGCAAATTTGCGAGGATAATTTTCCCTAGCAAATTTGCGAAACATTTGCGAGGTTTTTGTTAGGATAGAAAATATACATGCAAGTCCGTTGCAAATTTACGAGGAAAATATAGACGTTGTAATTCCATCACAAATTTACGATGCATTTGCGAGATCTACCGAATTGTGTANAGTCGGTAGCAAATCCATAGTAAAATATCATACTAGCAAATCCATAGCAGTTTTTCTATAAATACATCACATCATCTATCTTATTCTTCTTTTTTATAAGATGTGAAATATATTATACTTGGAACACAAGGTTTACATTTTTACAAAAGGAATCTTTGCCCAAAAAAATAAAATAAAAAGGCAGCCGATTCACTAGTTAGGTCTGATTGAGTAACTAATAATACTATCTAGCTATCCAATGGGAAAGGAGGCCTTTGCAATGCTTGCTATATCTATGAGCCAAGAGAGTGACCCTTTGCATCCTGTCAATCATACATAACATCTGAGCAATAGTAGTTGGTGATCCTCCATGAATTCTGTTGTTTCTCTCCCTCCCAATCAAGTAAATGATAGCTTGTGTGGTCAACTTTTTTAATGTTCCTGAGATCCCTGCAGTCGATCCCTTCATCCAAGAAATAAGAGCATCCCGGTTTAGAAATATTTCTCTCGGTTGGGCAAGTCTAAGAAGAACATCAGACCAGATCTCAGCCACATATTGACAGTGAAGAAAAAGATGGTTCATGGTCTCTATTTCTTGATTACAGAAGATACAAGTGGGGGAAACATTCAAACCCCAAGCAGAGAGTATTGATCTCACCGGTAGCCTATCGTAATTAGCTATCCAGAAGATGAACGAGTGTCTTGGCGTAGATCATCTATCTTATTCACAACTTCAAACACAAATAAAATCTAAAAACAATCTTTCGAAATATATAAATTTATGTCGATCCCGGAGCACGAAAAATTCAACATATAACAATGGATGTATCGTCTTCCGATACCCAAGAAGTAACTAGAGAATATCGTGATGGGCTGCATGGATTCATTTATCAGGTGACCAACAACTCACTTGGACAAGAACACAGTAAAATATTTTCCTTGTCGTAAGTGTCGAAATGAGAAATATGTGGGTATATATACTGTAAAGAGGCATTTATGTAGTTAGGTTTCATGCCAAATTACTATATATAGCTTTCATATGGAGAAGGTTATAGTTTGAATGCGGGAAATAGTAGTTCAAGTCATGGGATATATCATCAACCAACTAAAAATATGCATGCTCAGGATCATCATCATGAATTCGGTTATGATGTGCATCAAACAAAAAATAGATTTCATTGTATGGTTACATATGTATTTCGAACATCTTCAATATTTGATCATCCTAATAAAACATCTTTTGCATTTATGGATAACTCATATGAAGAACCGAACATAGATGTCAAAAGATTTTATGATATGTTAGATGCTGCAAATCAACCTATCTACGATGGATGTAGAGAAGGGAAATTTAAACTATCATTGGTATCTAGGATGATGACAATTAGAAGTGATTACAACTTACATAACGGATGCATGGATGCATGGGATGCACTATTCAAAGAGTACTTGCGTGCGGATAATAACTCAGCTGAGTCTTATTATGCAATTCAGAAGTTAGTTTTCAGTCATGGGTTACAATTAGAAATGATCGATGTAAGCATTGACAATTGCATGATTTTTTGGAAAGATAATAAAAAGTTGCAGGAGTCTCGCTTTTGTGGAAAGTCGAGATATCAACCTTTAGGTGGACAAACACAGGTTTCATTCCAACGAATGTGGTATTTGCCAATTACTGATCGCTTGAAGTTTTTATATTAATCATAGAACACATCGACAACAATGAGATGGCATGCTCAACATCAAACCACAAATGCGGAAATCACTCATCCGTCAGATGCGAAAGCGTGGAAACATTTTTCAAACGGTACATTCTGATTTTTCTTGTGAGTCTAGAAATGTGTATTTTGGTTTATGCACAGATGGATTAAGTCCTTTTGGTTTGTGTGGAAGAAAATATTCATTATGCCCAGTCATATTGACGCCACACAATCTCTCTCCTGAAATGTGCATGCAAAGGGAATATTTATTTATGAGCATTTTGGTATCGGGGCCTAAGCATCCGAAAAAGCCCTAGATGTATTCCTGCAATCTTTGATCCATGAGTTCAAACAGTTATGGACAACTGGTGTATGTTCTTATGATCAATCGCAACAACGTAACTTCACTATACGGGCAGTACTAATCTAGACCATTAGTGACTTTCGTGCATACGAAATGCTATATGGGTGGACTACTCATGGAAGGTTATCATGTCCGTATTGTGCTCGTTGATCTAATGCTTTTCAATTAAAACATGGACGTGAACCTTGTTGGTTTGATTGTCATTGTCAATTTCTTTCGATGAGTCCTCAACATAGAAAGAACAAGAAGTTGTTTTCGAAGAAAAAAGTTGTGCGCATTCTTCCTCCTGCTTATTTGAGTTGCAACACTTTGCTCGAGCAAATTGATTATGACGATGCTCAAGAAACAATGAAGTGTGGTGGTAATTCGCACACTACAGAAAACATATCAGATGGATACGCAGAGAACCATAATTGGCACAAAAGAGCATTTTTTTGAGCTCCCTAACTAGAGAGATCATCTGGTGCGACACAATCTTGATGTGATGCACATCGAGAAGAATTTTTTTGATAATATCGTGCATACGCTGCTAAATGTGCAGGGCGGGGCAAAAGACAATGTGAAGTCTAAACGTGATATTACTGAAATTTGCAATAGGTGTGAGCTGCATATTACCAGTGATGGGAAATTACCAATCCCCAACTTTCGATAAAAATGCATTGTTTGAATGGACTTCATCTTCTTTGAAGTTTCCATATGGATATGTTTCAAACTTTTTCAGGTGTGTAGAGCAAGGACAAAAGTTTTTTGGAATGAAAAACCACAATTGTCCTATGCTTATGCAACGACCGCTACCATTTGCAGTTTTGGAGCTATTACTGACTAATATACATGAGGCATTTGCGGGTATTTTAATATATATAGGATTTTACCAGTAATGTACTGAATCCTGTTATTGTAGGCATTGGTATATTTTTCAGGGACATATGCGCTAGAACGTTGACAGAAGATGGGCTTACGCATATTGAGAGCAATATTACAATATTGCTTTGTAACATGGAGAAAAAATCTTCCCTCCTTTCTTTTTTGATGTGATGGAATATCTTCTAGTGCACGTACCGTATGAGGCACTCCTTACCGGAACGGTGCAATAGAAGTGGATGTACCCATTTGAGCGATCCATGGGATCTTGAACGGAAAATCTAAAATTCTTGCAAGAGTTGAGGGATCAATCTTTACAGGCAACTTAACTGATGAAACATCTCACTTCAGTCAATATTATGTAGGTCCAACCATACGAACAAAAAAAATTGCACCGAGATGGTATGATGATGGAGGTGTGAGACCTACAAACAATGTTCCCGATGTACCTGATATCTTCTCACAAATAGGAAGATTGACGGGAAAACTAAAGGAAGTATGGTGGGATGATCATAATGATTATCATAGTGCCATGGTGGGATGATCATAATAATTATCATAGTGCCCACACTTATATCGCATGTTATTGTAATTTTGTTCATGCTATTCGATACGAATATTCGAGAAGCTTGTCCAAATTTGTCCAATAAGGAATATGAAAAATACAAAGAGCGTGATTTTCGCAAATTGGTTGAATACTATGTAAGTATCTAATTGGACTAATGTAGTATATATTTCTATCAAATTAATAATATATTTATTTTTTGCTTACATAGGTCACCAACGGAACCGAACCCTTGCCACTTTCGTTTCATCAACTCGTCCAAGGACCAATATCAAAGACTGTCACTGCATCAATGTACTTCACTCGCGGGTATATAATCCATTCGTATAAGCATGGAAGCCGAAGGGCAACAACAAATACGAGATTTGTGTACGAGGTGAAACCGAGTTCTACGGTATCCTGAGGAGATTCTAGAAGTTAGTTATCCAAGACTTGTGAACTTGTGATGCATATTTTTTTAAGTGTGATTAGTATTACCCTACAATCGGCAGAGGATTTCGAGTCAACAATTTGGGCATTGTTGATGTCAATGCAAATAGAAGGTATAATAAATTCGAGCTTTTTATTCAAGCAATGCATGCAGAGCATGTGACATTTATTTCATACCTACAAGTGAGACAAAGACGAGAGACGTGGTTGTCTGTTATCTATGTCAATCCAAGTGGCCGTATAATCGGAGCTAATGATGAACTCGTGTTGCAAGGTGAAAGACTTGGATCAGTATCAACTCCAGTGGAATCTATAGACGATGTCATATATATTGATCCATCAAGCAGAAAAATTGAAGAAATTGTCGATGATGACACAAATGACGATGAAGGTTTACCACAATCGGATGATTATGAGGATTCTGCAAATGATGTTTTGTCCGAAGAGAATACTACTCATCAATCTTAGGTATATGAAAATGACGAATTTGAATAAATTTATGTTTCTTTTAATTTGTAAATTTTTATGCATTAAATAAAACTTATGATTAATATAATGCTTTAACTCTATAAGCATTCATTTTTTCATAAATATTAATGAGTTAGTAACTAAACACCAAAATCTTCAAACATTAAAGTACTTCAAACTACGAGTTTGCATAAAATTAATCATTAAGATAAATTATGAGTGGAACATGTGTTTACATTTTTAAGGGTACCATTTTTAAGGTTTAGGGTTTGGTGTATTTTGGGGTTTAGGGATTCATATTTTTCTAGGGGTTTGCGATGATCCCTCGTAAATCCCTCACAAATTTTTGTATTTGCAAAAGATTTGCGACAAATATGTCACAAATTCATCGCAAAATAGGAATCCTTAAACCCCAAAATATACTAAACCCTAAACCCTAAAACCTAAAAAATGGTAAAGTTATATCGACAATAACACAAATGACGATGAAGGTTTACAATCAGATGAATACGAGAATTTTATAAATGATGTCGAGTCTGACGAGAATATTACTCATCAATCTTATGTATATGAAGATGACGATTCTGAATAAATTTATATTTTCTTTTTAATTTGTAAAGTTTGCATAAGATTTCTCATTATGCTAATGTATTAGTAGAACATATGTTTGCAGTTTTCCGCGAAAATTTTTTTTTTAAGGGTTTAGGGTTTGGTGTATTTTGGAGTTTAGTGATTCATATTTTGCGTTGATTTGCGAGGGATCCCTCGCAAATCCCTAACAAAAATTTTCTATTTGCATGGGATTTTCGAGAGATTCGTCAAAAATTTTCTATTTGCGAAGGATTTGCGAGGGAGGCCTGGCAAATTTTGAAATTAATGAAAAAGCTGCAAATCTGATTAGACGGAATAGCGAGGTTTTGTGACGGAGTCAAAAATCTATAGATTGTCTCATCTCCTTCTCTCATTTCACGCCACTTTACTCTCTCTCGACTCTCTCTCTCCCACAAAAGGTAAAATTTTTAATCTTTCCTTTCATAATTAATTATTTAATTATTAAATACAATTATTTAGTTAATTTTCCTTGAATAGATAGTTTTAGGATTGGAATTTAGGATTTTGGGAATCTTAGAATGGTTTTAGGACTTTTTAATTCATTGCTTAACATGTTTGAAATTTAAATTTCTAGATGTCGTTCAACGAAAACGATCGACATCAGCATCCCCTGCTACACAAGACGGTTCGACAGCCACCTCGTCGGAACCCGTGTCCAACATCCAACCGTCAACATCAGCTCTGCCTGCGGCTTCAATAGCTCATGTAGGGAAATTTTCCCTAGAAGACCTTCTGAGTAGTCCGAGCCGAGCAACATTGCCAATAATGCATCCACGTTGACTGTCGCGCACTTTACGGTAAAATATAAATATTTATTTTTAAAAGTTTATAATAAATTTTAATTATTTTTACTTATTAATAAAAATCGATCGCGCACTTTATGGATCGATCGATCCTTGTCCCAAAATCGGACCAAAAGCTGAAGACACAAACCGAAGATTAAAACGAACCGGATGTTTTGTCTAAAACCTAGACTCGAGTTTCTTATTCAGATGATGTTATTTTCATTTTTAGAACGGACTTTTGAGAGCTTTGTAATCCCTGAGAGAGATCAGACTCTACTGTACTT
>OVAN01015406.1:0-11351 GCA_900406275.1 Anastatica hierochuntica
GGGTTTAACTGTTAGGGTTTAAGGTTTAGAGCTTAGGGTTTAAGGCTTAGGATTTAGGGTTTAAGGTTTAGTGATGAGGGTGTAGGGTTTAGCTATTAGGGTTTAAAGTTTAGGAATTATGGTTTAGGGTTTAACGTTTAGGGTTTCTTTTAGTCTAGGGGTATGATGGTCTTTTTCATTAAAAAGGAAGTGTAAAAATAAAATTTTTTCAAGCAGGGGTATTTTTGAAAAACAAACAATACAAACGTATATTTTTGTAAGTCTCCCTAGAAAATATTTCAAATTTGAAGTTTTGAAGTTTTTCTTTGAAGAGCCTAAATCTTCATATTTGAAAATTTAGAGACTCTTTTGAAGTCGTTCTAAATGATGGTTGAAGGTTATTTAAAGAAAAAGTTGATAGAAAGTTAAAAAAGTTTAAAACATAAAATAAAAGAAAAAACTATAATTAGACTTTACAAAAAAAAATTTCATATATCGACGGCATCGACCGGAAGCGAAATCGCCCTGTGAAGAGGCGGCAGAGCTGAAGCTCCAATGCTGAATTTCTCACCGGCTCCCGGCGTAAAGGGGATCTCCGGCGGCTTCTGACAGATCGTTTGGCCTTTGACTCTCGTTAGCTGAATCCTATGTCTTGCCTTAAGCCATCTCAACTCTCGTCTGATCTCATTCTCCGACCACCATTCACCTTTCACCTTCCTCTGTTTCAATTTCAATTGCACGGAGCTCTCTTCTTCTTCTTCTCCATCATCAGAACGCGAATCTCTCTGACCCCAAATATCTGCGTAATGAATCGTATTATTATTAATACCTTCTCCTCCAGAGCTTTGTGAGACGACAACAACATTACCACCGTGGTGTTCTTGCCCATCCACTTGGTAACTGATCTCCTCGAACCTACCGTGAACTGAAGAACAGCTCTTGTCTTCAGAACAATCGAACTGATGTTGATGATGATGATGATGATGATGAGATTTGTCTCCTGCGGTTTCGCTGTTTGATGATACAGTCTCTTGTATATACCCGTTCGAAGCACAATCTCCGCAGAACCCTGCAGTGTTGTTGTTGACATTTGGGGAACTTTCTGTATCAGTTTTCCAATCAGGGACCAATGCAGCTATCTGTGTATCGATCATCTCTGCGATTTTCGCAACATCTTGATTCGTTATATCAAGCTCAGACACCATCTCTGTTGCTACACTCCATGCCGTATCGATTTCGGTTTCAAAAGGGAAGTAAATATTCCTTATCCTTCCTGTAAAAATTTCCGGTTTTCTTTTCATGATGATCTTAGTTAGAACTCTCAATGAGAAAAGATGGAAACTTTTTAATACCTTCTGCATCAGAGATTCTTAGCCTCAAGAATATACCATCACTGCTGTTTCTCTTCCCTTTGATCGAAATGTCGACATGGTCTGTGTCTCCCTCATCATCGTTAGCGAAAAGGTTGATCTCACATATTTGTGGCTCAAACTGATCTTCGTGGTAAAGCGTATCATCGATCAGAGGTTGTCTAAGGAACACACCAGTTTCATCATAACCATTGTAGCAATCAGCGGGTCTCATATCAAAGCCTTCTACATCATCTTGTAGAAAAGGGTCTTGTAAAAGCTCCAAAGCCGTGAGTCTAGATGTCACACTTGCTAAACATTTCTCAACAAACTCGCGAACCTCCGGGTCCTTCACTAAGTAAAAAGCTTCAGGCTTTTTCCCCTGAGATGAAAAGGATGTAAAAAACACAAAGATTTTAACCTCAGGTTGGCTTCAAGAGCAAAAAATCAAAATGACGATTTTGAGATGATTTTACCGAGGTAACTTTCTTGTAGATTTGTGCAGGGTGAGTGCATTCGCTATATGGATAATCGAACGTGACCATCTCCAACACGCACATTCCAAAAGCATATACATCAACCAACTCATTATATTCCTCATCATACACCTCTGGAGCCATGAACTCAGGGGTCCCTTTTAACAGCAAAAGGTAAGTGAGGTCCAAAGTGTTTTGAAATCAATTATTAAGCCAATAAAATTTAAAAGTTAGATTCCAAATGATGTGAAAGTTTTGTGAAGTACCAACACAGCGAACAGCATGTGATTTACGAAGAATTGCAGCGAGTCCAAGGTCACCAATCTTGACCTCACCTTGGTTTCCATTGATAAAGATGTTATCACATTTGAGATCTCTATGGATAATTGGAGGAGAACGGCTATGGAGATAGATAAGCCCTTTTAAAATCTGCTTACACCATTGCTTCACTGCTTTAATATTCACTCTTCTATGTCTCAGCCTGTACCTACACAATACAACAATAAAAATCTTTAAAAGATTTGAACTTTTGAAGTACCCATTTTCAGAATTTGAGGGAAGCATAAAGGAAAGTGAAGGAGAATTGCTTACTGTCTGAGAGTACCAGAGGTGAAGAGTTCAGTGACAAAATTGATTGACAAATTGTTGGTATCAACCCAAGAAGTGTAGAACTTCATGATGTTTTGATGATTCAATGTCTTGAGAAGATGAATCTCTCTGAAGAATTTCTCCAATTCCTCAGGGTTCCTTGTGAAATTCTTGAGCTTCACTTGGTTCCATGCCACTTCTATTCCTTCATACTCATCAAATGCTCTGTAACTGAAAACAACAAAATTTTTGACCAAAACCGGAAGAACAGTGTTTTGAATTAATAATTAATTAATTAAACAATAAAAAATGATTTTTTTGGTAAGTTGTGACGTTACAAGAGAAACAAAAGGAACAGTGTTTGAAAGAAAGACAAAGAGAGAAGATGAATGCGATTACACTGTCTTGGAAGCTCCTTTGCCAAGTACTTCCTCGTACTGTTCAAACCAACAAAAAAAAAATCATAAAAATGAAAATTTTAAAACTTAAAGGATGAACATTTAAATTCAATTAGAATCAATCATACTCTTCCATATCTTCCAGAAGGATCAATTTCAACAAACTCAGAGCAATCTTCTACATAGTTTTCTTCACCATTCATATCTCTTCTCTTTCTTCTTCTAGAATCCAATTTTTTAAAACTTGGGTTATTTATTCTTGAATGAGAGATGTTGGAATTTGTGGAGATGGTAGAGGAAGAAGAAGAAGGAGAAAAAGATTAGATTTTTATAAGAAGAAGAATATAAGGAAACAAGTGGTTTTCTCTTCTTCTTTAGATGCCAACCTAGAGTGACCTTCCCAGACGACAACCGGTTAGGCTTCTAACCCAATCACCTTTTACCAACACCGTGCCTCGATTTAGCTTTCGCAAAACCGGTTTTCTTCGGTTCCCATTCCGGTTTATCCAACCCAATATCAAATAGTACTGTGTACTTTCGAATTAAATGTAAACGGGCACTACAGTACGAACTACGCAAAATTTGTTCATTCAATCCAATTATTCTACAACGAACTGGTCAGCTAGTTAATTTAAAGGGAATATAAAAATCGCAAGACTTTGTTTGGCTATGTGGAAGATTATACAAGTTGAGCGGTGTGAACAAAGAATATTTAAAACAGAGAATTTAAGACAGATGAAAAAAAACAGAGAATTTAAGACCACATACGCTGTGGTTGAGTTGGATAAGCCAACTTCCAAGAACCGGGATATTCCAAAAAAATTAGAGAACCGGTACGGAGATAACCGAGGATAATTTCAAAAAAATAAAGAAAAAAGGTCGTTGGGGTTTATTATGTAGACACTTGTTTGTAAAGGTTTTGTCGTATAGTAGAGCAGTTAATGTCACGGGTTGTGAGAAAGGGAAAGAGGAAGAAGCACATGGGGTGTGAGTCACGGCAACACACACATTAGTCTACCTTTTTCTTTAAATATTTAATTTACACATTCACATATCATATTTAATATTATATATAAATATATAATTGGATTTTAATGTTAAGATGAAAACAATTACCAACTGGTTAAAGTAGTTTCAATCAAAACATGCAGTTTCTAGAAAGATATCATATAACTAATCATTTTCTACATAACTAGCAAATTTCAAAATTTATAAAGCGTTAAGTTATAAAAATTAACTATTAGTTGCTGTTTGTTTATGATTCTACCTATTAAGATGCTAATACTCATAGATTCTATATTAAATTTTGATCTTTTTTTTAAAACATTGTGCTAATTGTATACCAAGTAGTAAAAAAAAGAGTAAAGACAGATTATGGAAAATTGAGCATATTAGCATACCAAGTACTCTAATTCTACTTTATTTTTAACTCTAAAATAGAGTAAAAATAGACATTATTCTATATTAGAAATAAAAATGAAGTTATTTCATATGAAAAAAATACTCATATTGGTTATTCTGTTTTGGATTTATATATTTGAACAAAACACATTCCATTTTTGGATCACTTTATTTTTTAAAAAAGAGTTATAATGGAGATGGCGTAAATACAAATTATGTTTTACAAGTCTTTGATCAAATCTTCAGCCATTTGCAATCTCTCTAGTTCATATTTCCATACTTAGCTACTTAGAGCATTTCATTGGGAGTTTCTTCCCATGAGTTTCTTAGCAAAATATGAATAAAATAATAAAAAAAGAGAGAGAGAGTCTCTCCATAAGAGACTAGAGTTTCTCATTTGAGAGACTCTAGTCTCTTATGGAGAAACTTTCATTCATATGTGTCTTCTTTTAATTGGTTTAGAAAAAATATTATTTTAAAATTTAAATTATAAAACTAAATTACATAAAAATAGTAATAAAATAATGGTGAGCTGAGAGATTCTTGATGAGTCTCTCACCAATGTTGATGCTCTTACCTTCATTTGACTGAACGGTAGAAGCTTCTTTGTGGTTTGACAGGACATCTTTTGAATAAATTTTAGGTCTTATCATACTTTAATTTTTACCTTCATTGTAAACAATTCTTTTTGGTATATATTCAAAATTTATATATCCATAGATAGTTGTAAGGGAAAAAATCCGAAAAATTCACCAACTATATAAAATCTGCTGAAAAATATATGATTTTTTTACTACACGTTTAATATACATATTAAATGTTATTTTCTTTTTAATACGCAAACTTTCAAATTTCGTTGAGTTTAGACCGACGATTTAACGGTCAATAAACTCGTTAACAGGAACGTTTAAACGGTGTCAACTAATAAAAGAAAAAATATGAAAATATCTCGATTATATTATTTTTGTCGAATAAATACACAAACTTTTTTGCTTCCTATTTAATACACGAATTATTTAAAATTGTTTGTTTAATACAAAAACGTTCAAATTTTCGTAGTTTCACATATATGACTTAACATACATTATCTACTCAGCTTCTCTTTCTTCTTCGTCATCTACTATTTTTTCTTTGCATTTTTTTTGCTTCTTTAGGAAATCCGAGAATCTTCCGTTGATACAATTTTATCTACGCCATGGTCGTTACTAAAAGACGAGTTTTTTCATTCACTGTTAATCGTTCATCCAATACCAAATCGATATCGTCTCGACCCAACAACGAATTCGGTATCTCGTCCCAACAAATAATTCGTTATCTTGACCTTCTCTTCTCTGGCAATGTCGAGTCGTGGTGGAACCGCTGTGAAGAGGCGGAGCGTGAGCTAGATCGACCGAAAGAGATGGATGTCAAGCGATTCTTAGATCAAATCTAGAACCACTTAAGGATGGTGATGAATCAAATAGTCGATGAACCTTCAACGTATCATTATGCGTTTCACAGAGTAGTGTTAGTGTACACGGAAGATCGTGGTTGTGGTCTTCGCAATCTAGCGTCTCGCGTATTACCATGGAGACAAAGTTATGCTTCTTCTGTCCCTTAAATTGCATTTCTCGTGAAATCTTCTTGGAAGATCGTGGTTGTGGTCTACGTAATCTAGCGTCTCGCGTATTATCATGACGATAAAGTTAGACTTCTTCTGTCTCTTAAATTGCATTTCTCGTGAAATCTTCTTGGACTAGACCATCGTTTAGGTTGGAGTCCAGAGACGGGAGCTTCTCTCGACAAATTGGAACCACGTCATTGGCGATGGAGGATGAGGACACTCTTGGCGGCGAATTTATATTTAGGTGTAGAACAATGTTTGTGTGAAACTAATGAAACGTGAAAGTTTGTGCATTAAACAGAAAATTTTAAATAATGTGTGTATTAAATGAGAAGTAAAAAAGTTCATGTATTTATTCGAAAAAATAATATAGTCGATATATTTTTCAGTTTTTTCCTTTATTAGTTGACATTGTTTAAACGTCCCTTTAACGAACTTAACGATCGTTAAATCGCGGATCTAAACTCAATGAAATTTGAAAATTCACATATTAAAAAGACAACAACACTTAGTACGTGTATTAAACAGGTAGCCAAAAAAATTCATGTATATTTTCAGCAGATTTTATATACTTGGTAAATTTTTGGAATTTTTTTCCTTAGTTATAAGTACTTTAATTTGAACATATTCGCTTCGTGTATAAGTCTTTTTGTCGAGTTTTATCCTTTTTAATATTTTATGACGTTTGTATTATTGCCATTAATGAAAATGATTTCATTTACATATCTCATCAAATTATTATCAATTGTTAATTATTTTATTAGATAAAGCTGAATATGTTTAACCTGACTACGACGCATATGCATAATTATAATTCACGAGATTTCAACATATGTTATCATTAATATAGATTATAATATGTATCAGTTTATGATGTATATTTATAGAAATTATTTTTTAAATTGCTTAACTCTTAAAAAGGCACAACAATAAAAGTATTATTATTTAAAATATTTTCTTAAATATTTCTAATTTTATGTTTTGCATTTGATTTTGTTGTTTTTCCTTTTGTATCAAAGATTAATATGAATTTTTAAAACAGTAAAAAACGAAAAAGGGTAAACAATTTTCATTAAATAATTATAAGAGTGGGTATATCTATTAATAAAATTCGATAACTTTTACATTATAAAAAATGGAAATCTATTTTTAGACTCTTGTAGTTTATCTAGGATGTGTATTTCTCAGATTTTTTGATTATGTTAATTTTTTTAGATTCTCTATATCATGAAATACAAAAAGTAATTTTTGATAATAAAACATACACCCTTTGTTCCATTATATAAGTTTTTTAACAGAATTTTTTGGTCTACTATATTAATTTTTCAAGTTTTTATGTCTCGTTTAATTTAATATGGTGCTTTATGGTTGTTAAGATTATATAGTTTCTTTTATTAGTTGAATTGTTTTAATTAGATATAAATAAATTTACAGTACAAAAAATAAAATTCTTGACTTTCTCAATTTTATCTAAAAAACTATATAATAGAATGGAGGAAATATATTTTAATAATCAATTTAATTATACGAGTCTTAATTACATTAGTTTTGGATTTTATTGATCAAAAGGATTCAAAGAGGACACATAAAGTGATCTGATAAAATAGACATGTTACAAAAGTAGTCGGAATATAAAATAATGTGTCTATTCTTTCTGAAGTTGGATGATCACAGGTACAACCAAGTTCTCTCAAGTATCCTCCGAGAGAAGGTGTTTCCAGCTGAGATTTATACTAAGCCAGGTTGTGTGTCACCACTTGCAAACGGTCATATAATTGAATGAAGCTCTCTCATTGACTATTTTAAGAATAAATTTTCTTTATATGTTGATCTTATCTCTTGTACAAGTCTATATATAGACTTTTTCTTTGATTAATAAAATTTACACTTTCAGAAACTATTCTCTCTTAAATCTTCAAAAATTTTAGCTCAATGTTCTTCAATACTTCTTAAATCTACTAAATCTTTCATGGTATCAGAGCAAATGTGTTCATATTCTTCTTAAATTCTGGGTTTTATATTCTGTTTTTTGGTGTCAAGATTGAAGCTTTCAAAAATTTTGGGTTTATCTTTCATATCTTCAACAAAGATTCAAATTTTCCTCAAGAATTGCTGAGTTTAATCTAAAACTTAAAGATCTTCAAAGGTGCTGCTTGTTCTGTTCAGATTTTCGTCAAATGTAGCTGCTTGTTCTATTCAGATTTCCATCAAATGTAGCTGCTTGTCAGTTTCTAAAGGTTTAGCTAATATAATGTAAGATTTAGGTCAATGATTCTCGGGTCTTAAAGTTATTTCTATGAGTTTAGAAGGCTCTAACTTTACTATATGGTCAAGAACCATTAGGACATCTATTTGTGGTATAGGTCTTTGGGATCACATCGTGGAAGACATGAGTGTGAAAGAAGAGGATTACTCAAGTGAAAGGATGAAGCTACAAAGAAAGAGGAGGCTAAATGGTTTCAAGAGGATCAATTGGTGCTCAAATTTCTACAAAACAACTTGGATCCATCAATTCTAGAGGCTTACTCATATTTTGAGACCGCCAAATCTCTTTGGGACACTCTTAAAAGAGTGTATGGTGATGTCTCCAATCTTAGCCGAATCTATGAGGTCAAGAAGGCCATTAATGAGCTAAATCAAGATGATTTAGACTTCAAGAAATACCTTGGAAAGTTCCAATATTTGTGGAGTGAGCTTGATGCATTAAGGTCAAGCTCCATAGATACGAGGGTGCTAAATGAAAGAAGAGAGCAAGATAAAATTTTTGGGTTGCTTCTCAATTTGAACTCAAGCTACAATAATGTTATCAAGTCTATTCTAAGAGAAAATAAGCTTCCAAGCTTTGAGGAAGTGTGTTCACGAGTTCAAAGGTAGGAAGGCTCAATCGGATTATTGGGTGGAAAGAAGGAGCTAATGACGACAAACAAGGGGGTCTTCAAGAAAGAGGATAGGCGGTCCATGATGTGTGAGAATTGCCACAAGAAAGGTCACTCTAAGGAGAAATGTTGGATACTTCACCCTCACTTGAGACCGGTAAAGTTCAAGAATCAAAAGGAGCCTAAGCCGCCAACTTTGCTCAAGAGAAAGACCAAGTCGAGAGTTCAAACCAAGGGAATGAATTGGTCTTACATGCTTCAATGAAGTATGTAAAGAAAACTGACTTGGAGGCTCTCATCAAGGCTTATGCCTCTAAACTCGGTATCTCTTACTTAACATCTAATTTAAATGCAAATATTGATCATAAACTTGTTGTAGATTCGGACGCTTCTCATCATATGATTAGAAATGCTAAGTTGTTGGAGAACTTAGATCATAAGAATGTAAGAAAGGTTAAGATAACCGATGGAAATGGGATACCCATAGAAGGAACCGACAAATTGAATCTATTTAACAAAAAGAATGATGCCTTTTACATTCCTAAGTTCAAATCAAACTTAGTTTCCGTTAAAAGAGAAACTAATGATCTTAATTGCAATGTTATCTTTAGTCCTAATGATGTTAAGTTTTAGGATATTGAGAATGGTAGAATCTTAGGCAAAGGAGGAACCGAGGATGAGCTCTATGTCCTCAACAATGCATCTTCAAGCCATTCAGACTCTATAGCTTTTAAATCTTGCTTTTCTTCAAATAAAAGTGTTTTGTGGCATGCTAGATTAGGCCATCCTCACGCTTGTGCTTTGAACTTAATGTTACCTAATGAATCTTTTGATCATTCCACTTGTGAAACTTGTATTCTTGGTAAACATTGTCGAGTTGTATTTATAAGTCTAATACTATCTATGAACATTGTTTTGATTTGGTGCAATCGGACGTATGATCTTCTCCTTGCATATCTAGAGATAGAAATAAGTATTTCGTGACATTTATAGATGAAAAGTCTAAATATACTTGGGTAACATTGTTTCCATCTAAAGATAAAGTATATGAAGCTTTCATTAACTTTTGCAATTATATCACCAACCAATTCAATGCTACGATAAAAGTGTTTATATCGGGCAATGGAGAAGAATACACAAGCCAAAGGTTTAAAGAACACTTAAGCAAGCATGGAATACTACACCAAACTAGTTGTCCACACACACCTCAACAAAACGAAGTGGCAGAAAGAAATAACTGACACCTAATGGAAGTAGCAAGAGCCATGATGTTTCAAGCTAACATTTCAAAGAGTTTTTGGGGAGATGCGGTCTTGGCTTCATGCTATCTAATCAATCAGATCCCATCAAGAGTCTTACAAGACTCTTCTCCCTTTGAGGTATTGAACCAAACCAAACCTTTTATTGATCACTTACGTGTGTGATAGCTCATGTTTTCGCCCGAGATAACGCTACAAGCGCACAGATGTACGTTGTAGTGGTTCGGGATCGAATCCACATAGGCCAAAGGTAGCACGAAGAAATATCAGATCACACAGCGGACTAAGGCTAAGAAGATGTTTTGTAGATGATTCAAATATCGAAAATAAGAAAGCAAAGAAGGCAGACACGCAACGATGGGGTTGTAAATCAATCATAGAAGTGTTGGGCATCGGGTATTCTCAGGGAAACGATTCATTGTTGATTCAAATTTCATACTAGGGAGCAAGTTATGCACTGTCTTGAACTCGAATTCTAATTTAGAACTGATCTACTTCCATAATATCAGCGCCCTATGCATTAGAAATCTCGAGAATAACTTCTGTTGACCCTCGATTTCTAATCATACATTACTAACAGATTTGATATGTTCACAATTCACTTAAACATCAACTTCCATTAGCTTAAGAAGAATTGCTCATATAAGATTCTTTCAAGCATTTAAACAAACACTTTCCAGGCGTTAAATTACCTAAGAACAGAAACTAAGTGATCAGTTTAATTTCATGCATTACGAACAATCATAGATGAAGATCCATTAAATTAAATCCCTAATCATGCGATTCTATATCAACAAGTCATGAATCCTTATGTGAGAACCTTAACCTAACGAACAGACTACTCACTCATATATATTGCAAAAACACAGATCAAATTCATGAGAGACACGATTGTATTAAGCATAAACAAGAGTAAAAAGAGTTCCGAAAACTTCTCGAATCGAAGAACAAAGAGGTTTCTTCTCCCTAGGTTACAAAATCAATCTATGCTCTCTAAAAGTCTGTAAAAGTACATAATGAAATAGGAAACACGAGTCTAGGTCTTTTGATAGCAATACGGTTCGAAATAAGTTCGGTCTAGTTCTTCGTAAAATCGGTCTGGAATTCATGACAGGGATCAATCGATCCATAGACATGGATCGGTTGATCCTTGTCCAAATTTCTGGGTATGTTCCAGCTTTTCATGAACACTTCCTTTGCTGCTTGAAATCCATCCAAAATGCATTCTTTTCACACATCCAAGCTCGATTCCTGTAAAAATAACAAAGAACACAAATCCGCGCCATAACAATCTGAATACATACTAAAATCATAAATCTTGTGTAAAAAACATAGTAAAAACCACTAGAATACTGACACATCAAATCCCCTAGACTTGAATCTTTTCTTGTCCTCAAGTAAAGGAAACGAAGACTAAGCCTG
>OVAN01015407.1:222-11350 GCA_900406275.1 Anastatica hierochuntica
CAAACATATCCAGAATAAATATCATTATATTCGAGACAAGGTTGAAAAAGGTTCAGTTGAATTACTAAAGGTTCATACAAGTTCTAATGCGGCAGATTTCCTAACTAAGGCGTTACCTGGTAAAGGCTTCGAGAAGTGCCTCGTAACGCTGGGGGTTACCTTGTGAGCCGATCTCACACACCAGCGAGATGCTTCTGCCGATTAGGTATCTCGCAAAAGGTGTTTTAAATTTCAGAGAACATGTTAGTTTTCTGAGGGAATCGGCTTAAGGGTTTTGTGTTTTGGTTCTTTATTCTACCTAAACCTAGAGATCTAGCTAAGGGAGAGTGAAGAAGGTACCTGACACAGATGAACTCGGAATCCCAGGTCGCCATGTCTGCTTGAAGCTTCTCTTTAGCTGAAACAAGAAGTGAAAGACAAAGAGAAACGGGTTAGAGAGACATGCAAGGGGTAAGAACATGAAATCGAAAGGTTTTATTTTTTTTGTTTCAGAAGTTGAAAAGACAGGAAGAGCTTACCGAGTTGCTTAGTTGTTTTTGAGGAAGAGGCTTTGTCAGTCATCATCGGCGGTGGAGCTGAACGGAGTGTTGGGTCTAGATCGGAGAGGAGAAACGAGAGAGAGTTACGGCGTTTAGGGTTTTCTCTGGAAGAAGAAGAGATGTTTTGGCTTTTGTCGAGAGTAAGACAATACGACAAGGTGGAGAATTGAAGAGTTGTCGTTTTGGCTAAGTGATTAAATGGATAGGTCCATTTTCGCTAAGTCTCTGGGCCACAAAGGCGAGACCCAGTTTGCCTTAAAGCCTAACACGAAAATGCCATCGTTTTAATTCATTGAATCTGTTATAACAGATTCATAACAAACTCTGTTTCTTCTTCTTAAGTAACAGAACAACAACAAGGGAGAGAGAGAGAGATACATAATCAAGAGAGAAAGAGTTCACAAGGAGAAGAGTTCAAGGAGAGAGAGAGAAGGAGGTTCACGGTGAGTCAGTGATCGGAGACTACTTCCTCTTTCGGTTAGAGCTCGAGCTAGCTCCGGTGTGTTTTCCTTTGCGACGGCCATATCCTCTGTCACAAGGAGGTCCTGAGTCGCGGCCATCTCTTAGGGTACGCAGCTTATTCAGCTTTAATTGGTTTAGCCAATTCATCATCCATCTACAAAGAAAGATAGATCAAATTAGTATCTTGTCTTTGAAGAAACTATTGTAATACTTGTTGCTTGTTCTTGATATCGATCTAGTGAAAGCATGAGTGTTTGGTTCACTCCCCCGAGATGTAGATCAGCGAACTCCAGGTAAACAATCTTGTTGTGTCTTTCAAGAAACATCAAACAAGTTTAAACACAATCGGCTTGTGTAACAAGAACAAAGAACTTGAGTGATCAAAGAACCTAGTTCAAAACTTCACACATATAACTTACACATAATGATATAACTAATATACAAATTGTACATCATAATTCATCCAATAAAATATATATGTAAATTTCTAAACCGCCACCAAATCTTATAAAGACCGTAAAATCATCTCGAATTCTAATTTTTTACGTAATGTTTTAAAATTTACTTTGCGCCTACGCGCGGATCACGTGCTAGTTGTATATTATATTAGAAATACATTTGGATACGATTAAGAATGGGGATGATGTTATGCTATTATTTTACAGTAGAGTTACCCTACCCTACGTACAAACTTGTGCTACATTGTTTACACCACATCAATTATAAAATTTTAAAATTTATAAGCTGTAATATTCAATTTTGTTTTTAAGTTTTTGAAGGTAGACAGAGTAACAGGGGAAAGATTACGAAAGAAATATTGGTTATCTATTAAAATTAAAGAGGAAGTTATGGGTTTACAATAATATCATGGACACAAATGTTATCTCTAGTTAAAAGCAAAATAAATTAGCGGGAATCAATACGACTGGTCGTCCAAAATTAGGAGCATATTTTCCACGTAATAGTAGGAAAATTTAATTTCAACATTATCTGCATGTAGTTATTATTAACAAGCATCATATATAAAACCAAAAAAAAATAAGCATCATATAAAGTCCTACCTACCGGGTTGGTAAAGACAAACCTAAGCTGGTGGTTGATGATGTCATGAGAAGTAAGTAAAGTGTAAAGACCATCATAACCTCCATAGACGCTTTATGCTTATAAATAGTCAAACGGTCAGAGCTAAAGTCATTACAATTGTAATGGAAAACTCGAACTCAGCTGTTGTGATACTGGAGGAGAACCAAGTGAGGCCACCGTCTTGTGAGCCACTCACACTTGCACTCACTTTCTATGACTTGAGTTGGCTGAAACTGCACCCCGTTGACCGCCTTCTTTTCTACCGCGTCCCTCAGTTGACTTTCTCTTCCCTTATCCCTAAACTCATGTCCTCTCTTTCAACCACGCTCCTTCACTATCTCCCCCTCGCTGGACGCCTCGTGTGGAACCCAACTGACACCAAACCATCCATCGTCTACTCTCCTCACCATGGAGATGCCGTATGTCTCACGGTTGCTGAGTCCAACGCTGAACTCTCCCGTCTCGCTGGAGATCAACCTCGTCCCGCCCTTGAGTTTCATTCTTTGGTCCCTCAGTTACAAGTTTCCGACGAATGGGCTCGTGTTCTCGCCGTGCAGATAACGTTGTTCCCAAACCAAGGGTTTTGTCTTGGCATAACCGCACATCATGCAGTCTTGGATGGAAAAACGACGGCCATGTTTCTCAAAGCATGGGCTCATAACTGTAACCACGAAAATGAACCTCTACCTAGCGATCTAGTTCCTTTCATGGACCGTACTCTAGTCAAAGATCCAACCGGAATTGAGACTAAACTCTTGACTCGATGGATTTCAGCTTCTAGCAACAAAAAAAGCTTAAAGCTGTTTCCGTCCCAGGAAATCGAAGCTGACATCGTCCGCATCACGCACCGGTTAACGCGAGAGAATATCCAGAAGCTACGTGAACGTGTGGAGACGGGGTCGAGTGCAGAGCTTCTTCAGCAGCTGCGGTTGTCAACTTTCGTCATCACTTACGCTTATGTCATAACATGTATGGTGAAAATGCGTGGAGGTGACCCAACCCGGCGGGTGTGTGTAGGCTTCGCATCGGACTTCCGGTCTAGATTAAACCCTCCTCTGCCTTCCTCCTTCTTTGGAAACTGCATTGTTGGGTCAGGAGATTTCAACGTCAAGGTAGAGCCAATTTTGAATGAAGGAGAAGGAAAAGGGTTTATCTCGGCGGTGAAGTGTCTGAGTGGATGGGTCAACGGCTTGTGCCCTGAGAATATAGAACATTGTATTCTTTCGCCGTTTGAGGCGTTCAAGAGGATGGAACCGGGTCGACAGATGATTTCGGTTGCTGGTTCGACTCGGTTGGGAATATATGGAACAGATTTCGGGTGGGGAAAGCCTATGAAAGTTGAGATAGTGACGATCGACAAGGATGCGTCCGTTTCATTGTCGGAGAGTGGTGACGAGTTTGGTGGAGTTGAAATTGGGGTTTGCTTAAAGAAAGATCAAGTGGAACGTTTTAGTTTGTTATTTTCCCACTGTTTGAAATAAAAAAAATTGGCCTAATTGATTTTCTGTTTTTTTTTTTTGTTGATTCTTCTGCTTAGATTACACAATTTAGAAAAAATAAAACATTTGTGGAATAATAATCTGTGGGACGCACAATATGAATCGAAAAGTTTAAAGTTCGGCCAAAATGGTTACTCTAGTAGAAGAGGAGGAATGACAGCGTAACAAATTTTCTTTTACTTGTTTTTATATCATTTTATTTTATATTTATTTTACTAAAATGTAGGGATATTTTTGCTATAAAATCTTTTCACTTAAATAGTCAAAAAAATCGATAATATAAGCTCCAACTATAACAAATTAGATAATTTCTAAAAATATACAGACAATTCAAAAATATTTTTTTATAATATTAAATAAAATCAATTAGTGACTTTCCTATAAATACACTATCATATCAACTATGATTTCTTAGTATGAAAAAGTTAACATAAAATCTAGTGACGTCTTCGTTTTGTCCCAAAAAATATTTAAACCATTAACGAAATTCTTTTTTTATCGTTAGCTAATATAAATTTTGGAATAAAAATTAGAATAAATTCGTCTTTATTTTTTGTCAAATACATTATAATTATTTGATATTATGTTTTTTTTTATTCCTTTATACTCCTCTAAATAACTACCATTTATCATTCTCTGCGATTATTCCTCTCATTCAATTTTTTCCTCTCAATATCATTATTCAATTCATTTTTATTCCACTATCCATTTTTCCTTTTTTCAACTTATTCCTCTTTACCACTACGATTTGCACCTAAAATTTGTTTTCATTATATTGATGAAAACACAAATATAAATGATGGTGGGTAATTATTTCTTGGGAATTCACTTCACAGTTTGATTTTAGGGTGTTAATGGATGTCGGGTTTTAATTTAATTGATTATGTCTTAAATTCTGAGAGAAATCCATTCGTATTCAATCATGTATATGATGTACATCAAAATTCGTTGTTATTAAATTAATTTTTTTATCTCAAAAGAAACTTTATTAAACATAACGAATTGAAGAATATTGAACATAAAGAATCCGTTTAGCAAGCAAATTGGCTACAAAATTGGCCAAACGCAGAATAAAAACAAACGAAAGAAAGGAAAAATTAGCGATTAAATCCCTAATGTTATGAAGAATATCGAAAATATCAATATGGTCTTCATCCCGATTGATCAGGTTGACCAACAATTGAGAATCCGAGAGTATAAGCAGCTCGGATATCCCTAGCACAAGAGCTTTGCGGAGAGCAGTAAACATAGCAAAAGCTTTAGCGATAAGTGGTGAAGAAACACCCTACAGAAAAGTGGTAAAATCCCTGCCCAAATCATCATTGGGAGAAAGATAACGCCAACCCATACCACACTTACTAGACAATCTATCCCACGACGCATCTACCCAACAAGACATCAAAGAAGATCTAAAAGTAGACGACAGAGTAGGTAGATCTAAAGACTGAAGGGGTTGATGAGGGGCAGAAAGTAACAGAGATGTCGCAGCTTACCACTCCCTAGCTTTACCGAGAGCTAAAAGAATTAAATCGGGTAGGGGGTATGTGTAACACCCGCGTCTCGCAATCCTTACCGGAAAGTCGGGTTGAGTAGGATTATGGTCGAGAAAGACATAATCTGGATGGTTACTGAAGCGTTAGCTAAATGGGTATCGAAAATGAGGAATTTGGCTAAGGATAACCGAGTATCCAATCACTTAGAGGAATTGAGTTCCGAAGAAATGAGCTGGTCGGAAATAAAGAAAGACTTAAATGAGAATTCGTGGAATTCGGATAAGTGACGGTTAATCGGGCTTAATGTGATATTTGGAAAAATTAGCTCGATGAAATAAGTGTACCGAATGGTTCCCGACAGTTAAATTCGTGGGAAAAATATTCCCGAACAGTTATGCTCAAGGAAAATGAGCGGGAACAGTTATCCGAACAGTTACCGAAAGGGAAAGTAGACTGTTCGGGCGGTTACGGACGGTTACGGGCGGTTATGGGTAGTTTTCTAAGTGAAATAACCGCCATAATCGTGTTTAAATGGGAGAAAACGGTTATTTTCTCGAGGGTTACGATCAGAATGAGTTTGGCACAGAGAAAACCCAAGGAATTCACAATCCGAAGGGAGATTACCGAGAGAAAACGTTGTCTGTACGTTCGGACAGTGCATCCTAACGTAGTCTGGTGGGAGAAATCGTTCGGATTGGTGGATCCGAGAGAAGTTACGAGAAATAGATCGAGCATCGTGTCTGGAAAGGCTTGAGAGTCGTTTCACAGAAAGGTTACTTGAGAATTATGTTCGGATCAACAATCCGACAAGTGATTACGGAGTTCCGATGAGGAAACGAAGGTTGTGCGCGTTCGGATCGCGGATCCGATCGTGGAAAACGTGGTACAGCCTGTGTATTGTGTTCAGCAGAGGAAGATTGATGATTGGTAAGGAGAATGCTCGAGTAATTACTGGTCGAATGGTCCAGAGTGTGAAGATACACGATCGGGAGAAGATCCGACCGAGAGAAAACTGATCCGAAAGGGAAATACATGGTCGGCGATGGTTTATGTACGTTCGGATTGGCGAATCCGATGGAGAAAATGCAGAACAGATCGGGTATTGTGTCTGGATGAGTTCCTGGAGTGTTTCCAGAGAGTTTTACTCGTGTGTAATGCTCGGATCAGAGATCCGAGCAGGGAAAATGGAGACAGCACCTTCGGAACTGTCCGAACAGAGTTGATACACGTTCAGATCAGTGAACCGTTAAGGAAAACCGAGGAAATGGTTGAACGACATGTTCGGATAGATGATCCGACGGGGAAAAGCGTGATGATCAACTGGAAACATGACCGGACGATCATTCCAAAGGAGTTACACATTAATCTGTCCAGGAAACACGTTCGGGAAAGCTGTTCCGAACGATGACAGTGATCGGATGGTGTTCTCTTGCGTTCGGCGCAGGGTAAAATCTGGACAGAACGTTCGGAAGTTGAGTATTCATGTCCGGCAGTGTTCGGGACATAGAATTACCGAGGGAGAAAAGGTTGAATGGGTTATGTATTGGAGCTCAAAGATCACCAGATGAATTAAGTGTACCGTAAGTCTCGGAGCGAGTATCGAAGCCACCTTTCGCGTTACCTAGTTACTTGGGGATGGTTGGTTGTGTGACTAAGTAACAAAGAAGGGTGGTTTAAGGATGTGTTATCACCGAGAAGTGGTCAAACCGATATCGGCAAATGGCTAAGGTACGGTTGGCTAAGGTATGAGTTAATTATGTTGGTTAATAAGTTTAATTCCGCTGCATGAAATGAGTAAACTGTTGAAATGTCTAAGCTAGAATGCTAAGTAAGTAGCTAGTTAGATGGTTTAGGCCGGAAACTCGTGAAATTTTTTACCAAAGGCGTTTAAAGACCTGGAGGTTCAGAGGCGGCTTGACTGGAATCGTATGACATCTTGACTGCGGATAGGAATTCCGGGTCGGGGTGTTATAGTATGCTCCTTGTTGAAAAATAACTGATTCCTAAACTTCCATAGGTGCCAACAAACCCAAGGATATATATCTACGCCACTCAACCCCATAGGCGACAAAGTCTTAGAAGAGCGCATAGAAACAAGGAAGATCCCCATCGTCAGAGATGATGAGAATGTAGGAATAGTAACCGGAACCATTTCCCAAACTTGTTGGGCGTAAGGACACTGTAACAGGACATGATTCATCATCTCAACCACTCCACAACACTGGCACGAAGAATCAGAGATTATTCCTCTAGAGACAAACAAATCGCGTATAGGTAGCGATGCATTCATAACTTTCCACAAAAAAGCCTGGATCTTAGGGGTCGTTTTTATTTTCCAAATATTCTTCAGCCAATTGAAGTTGTCATCAGAACCGGAAGAAAGACGTGCAGTCAGGACGAAATACCCACTCTTGCTCATATAACGACTATTCTTGGAATGAAGTCACACAAGTGCATCCCAACGAGTAGAAACACCCAACACCAAGTTAGAGATAATAGAAGAATAGTCAGGCAACACATTTGAAATTGCATCCCAATTCCAACCACGAGGATGAGGATTCAGAAGAGCCGAGACGCGCAGATCCTGTAGATCAGGAGGGGGTGGACCCATAGGCCTTATAGGAGTAGAGGAAGATAGCTAACAATCTTGCCAGACCCTTACATCCCTTCCATCACCAATGATCCAACCAACACCCTGACGTAAAACCTCTTTGCCAGCCATGATTTCACGCCAACCATGAGACATAGTAGGCGATACAGAGCACTCCATGAAGGAGGAAGAATGACAATACTTGCTCAAAAGAATCCGAGAAACTAAAGCAGATGGGTTCTTTAAAATACGCCATGAGAGTTTAACAAGAAGAGAGTCATTAAACGCTTCCACTTCTCGAAATTCTAGCCCGCATGCAACTCGTGGCAAAGATAGCCTTTCCCAAGAAATCCAGGACATCTTATGAACATCTTGCTTATCAACCCACCAAAAACGAGTACGCGCAGACTGAATATGCTTACACAGGGACAAAGTCAGTTTGAAGCAAAAATGTCACGTCTCCTATGACCAAAAATGCTCAGGCAGCCCTAATTACTTATGTGTGCCCCCTTATTTAAAGATCCAAAGGTAAGTCTTAACCGTGAGGCGAAAAGATGATGGAGTCTTAGAAGCAAAGGTGATCGAAGACTTAGAAAGATTAATGGACTGCCCAGAGGTAAGCTCATAATCTTTAATAAGCTTCTTTGAAAAACAAATAATTGCCATATCAGACTTACAAAAAAAACATAGTATCATTTGCAAAGAGGAGATGATTGATATGAGGACTAGAGCGAGACACCTTAAAACCTTGTAGAGTCCCATCCTCCTGAGCCCGATGACATAATCCCGAAAGAATTTCCGTAAATAGCACAAAAAGACACGGACAGAGAGGGTCTCCTTGTCTCAAACCTCTAGATGGTATCACCTGCCCCTACAGAGACCCATTAAGAAGGAAAGAGTATGACGTAGTGGTGACACAATCCATAATCCAATTTATCCATACACGATGGAAACCAAAATTCTCCAAAACGCGGAGTAAAAAAGTCAATTCCACATGGTCATAAGCCTTACTCGTATTCATCTTAACTGCCATAGATATGCATTTAGTGGTCTTTGACAGGCCGAGTCTTTATCATCATGTATTATCTTTTAAAAAAATTTAAGAAGTGATGGTGTTTTAAGAAGTAAAATTTTTTAAAAGATAATTTTAAGAAGTGATGGTGTTTTAAGAAGTAAATTTTTTTAAAATCTGTTATAATCATATAAATTAGTTAGTTTTGGTTTAGAAACAAGTCAAATTCTATTTATAAATCACGGTTATAAAATTTATTATGTATTTATAAATTGATTTCAATTAAAAATACCAAAACAGTCTAAATCTAGTCCCCGAATAATCCCATGTAATCTCTGATTTTTAAGTTAATCGCTAGGTCTAAGGCCGCCACTCAACTAGCGAGCTTTAGAACATAGGTTTCTCTATCTCTCAACGTCTCCTCTCCCTCTCTCTCTCTCACTCTTAACAAATACAATATAATATTATAGTAGTAAAATAATAATTAACAATTTGTGATAGTTTTAGAAAATAAGTGATGGTGTTTTAAGAAGTAAAATTTTTTAAAAGATAATTTTAGGAAATAAGTGATGGTGTTTTAGAAAGTCCGGTCTGCATCACGAAACAAGTTTCGAGAGGTTGAGTTCATTTTTTCCGCCCATGGGAATCTAAGAGAATCATCCGCTTTCACGGTTAGGGGAGGGAGATGCGCCACTGGAAGATTGAGCATGAGCTTTCTTTATGTGGTATTTCTTTTGTTCTTTTTCTCGGCCTGTAAACTTTCATTAAGGGAAGGCCACGTTGAAGGAAATTTGTCATCAGGGAATATGTTATGGACCCAATCGGAGTGCTTGGTTCTGGTGGAGTCGTCGAGGGTGTGAAATGTAAGGGCTTTGACCAAGCACCTAACGATTTTACAAAAAGAACATTGGGTTTTGGTGAGCTTGTACCTTCAACGTGTATAGCCTCCACAGAAGTAGCTTCAACAGTTTTGTCTGTAACTGCCATCGCGTCATCGACAACGGTCGTGATTCCTGCCACCACCTCAGCTTGAAGGCAAACTGAAGGAGATCCCGAGGGTTCTGATTCAGGTTCAACTTCAATTTCTTTAGCCACCAAAGAATCTTGAAGAGGAAGATGATTTTCAGGCTTTTGATTTGGAGGATTCGAAGGGGTTGAATCCATTCAAAACTTGATGAAATTGAAAGGGGCTGGATGTTCTACGAGGTCTCACCACCACGAAGGGGATGACGATGTGGCCAGTGACTACAGAGAAGCCGCCGATTTTGAAATCGAAAAATGAGTTAGAGTTTTCGCAGGGAACAACGGTAGAGAGAGAATCTAATTATCGTCTATAGACTACTACTTCTAAAATAACACGGTAAATCTTGGGGTTTTTTTGTCGTAAATCTTGCGATTTTTTTTTATCGTAAATCTTGTGATTAAATAGTAATCACCTTTTCCCTTTTTTCATTATATATACTATTAAATGGGAAGTCACTTTAGTAGAAAAATATGATTTGTTTTAATTCTATTGGACGAAAATGATGACATGGATGAACTAAAAAAGATGACATGGAAGAGAAGAAATGATGACATGTAAATTTTGACATTAGTTTAATTAAATAGATAACTTTATTATGATATGTAAATATAATATTTTTAATTTGTCATTATTTCAATTATTTATGTAATGCTAATAGAATATAATTAATACTAAATTCATTATCAATATATAGTTTTATAAATTATATAAACGACAAATTATGTTAACATAGAAATAATTATTTTTATCAATAAAAACTGAATTTTTTTATTTTATGAATGAAATTTTAAAATTAAAAAAAATGATGATTAAAAAAGCAGAATCAATGTTGATTAAAAAATTTTAATCAATGTTTAACAAAATAAGAAAAAAAAGAAAAATATTAAAATTTTGAAACATATTAATTGACAAATCTATCCTACTAATTGGAAAGTAATTTTAGTAAAAATCTAATTTATTTTAAATTCATTGGTCTGATGGCATGTTACACAAAAAATGACATGATTAACACAAATAATTACATGGAATAGTTGATATTAACTTGTTTAAAACAAAATCTTGATTGAAAACTTGATAAAAATTACATTTATTTATAAATATTATACATAGATATCGATCATGATTTAGTTTTCGTTGATTAAATTATGTAAATTTTACCCAAAAAAATTAAATCATTTATGAGATGAAAATGTTGTTTAAAATATATATATACATATCTTTAATTTCAACAATAATTTAAATTAAGGGGAAAAATAAATAATGTTAGTAACAAAATACGTTTTAGTTTATAAACATCCCATTAAAATGTAAGTTANGTTTTAGTTTATAAACATCCCATTAAAATGTAAGTTAAAAGATTATCATAAATTCATAAATAACCTAATTATATCGTTAAATTTGGTTGACTAATGAACATTTAATTATA
>OVAN01015408.1:0-11350 GCA_900406275.1 Anastatica hierochuntica
TCAATGTTACGTGGTTCACGGATTCTCTGTGGCCAAAAAGCGACGAGATCAATCGATGAATATGAGAAATTAGGTTAAAGTTACAAAACTAAGTTGCGAAACGAAATAAGACAAAAAGCGTGAGTAAAGCAGATATGAATACAGATTGCGAGNCATGATTCGTATGACGAAAGTAAGATGAAACAAGATGAATAACGTAAGTGAGAATGATACGAAACAGGTTGTGAAACTAAATGCGTGTAACTGTGATAAGATAACAGGATTCGTAAGAACAAGTTTAAATAAACATGATTCGTGACGTGAAACAGTATAAACACCAAAGTAAATTGTAGACCAAAACGTGAAAGAATACGAAGAACAATAATCGAAAGACACAGCTAACGAAGAGAGGAAAAGGGATCTTATTCGAATTTTTGTTTGAGTGTACGCAACCGGTGATTAAGTCGTGGCCGCAAGAACTGTTTGCGACGAATCCCTAGAACTACAGCGTAGACTCGTAACCTAGTTGAGACGCAGCTCGCTAACGAAACAAAGTAAGAACCCTAGTTTTCTAAGTGTTTGTGGTGACGAAAAGTGTATCCTATCTCTCATCCTTCTCCTTCGCACCCTTTATATAGGTCTTCGTGGGCTTGACTCGTTTCCTTTTTCATCCCCGATTCGTGCATATCTTCTCGTGGAAATATTCCTTTTCCCCGATTTGCATATATCTTTTTCGAGATCCTTCCTTATCTTCTCGAAACTTAACATTTTCACGAAACCCTGGCAAACCGTCATCGTAAATGGGATGGTTCTCGCCCGAAAGGGCCGTTTCACGACTAAGTGATTTTGATGATTCCTTTCAGAAAAACCGTTTCTCGTAAGACCAAGCGTTAATAATTTCATGGAACGATAAGACTAATCGTATAGTTTAGAATCTTTCAGTGTTTAAGTTAAGCGTCGTCGTCTTACACGATCGATACGAAGTCCACAAAAAGTAAGAATCCTTACAATTATCGTCACGACGGTTTGACGGAAAGTCCAATCGAGGCGAAACGAGAGACGATCAAGTGACGATTCGAAGGAGATGATGATTGGAAAGGACGTGGTTCAACCAGCTGATAACGGCTGAACGTTGTCCGCGTCGTAGCGCCATCTTGCGCCAAGAACGAGCCCTCGTCTTGGCGCCAATTGGAATCAAGACAAGCTCTCTGTCTTGGCGCCAATTGGCGCCAAGACGGACCTCTAGTCTTGGCACCAATTGTCGCCTAGACCAGTCTCTAGTTCAGTCGTCATTCGGTTCCAAGACTCGCTCGTATTTTGGCGTTAATCGGCATTCAAATGTTTTCCCGAAACGATACGGTTTTCTGATGTTCCCGGACGTTTCGTATCGCTTTGAAGTTTGTATTTGGAGGCCTACGGAAGTTTCGGGCGTCGATTTCGATGTTACCGTTTTTGACCCCAACAGTGCAAAGATTTGTTTTTATGAAATTCGGGTTGACGCCTGGCTTTTCTACCCTCTGGAAGTTTACTGGTAGGTCTAGGATGTTTTCCCTTTTAAGCATGTCTGAACCAGATGCTAATCCATGTGACTTTCTGCTTCTTGTAGAGGAATCAGCGAAAAAGTCGGAAGAAGGTAAGGAGGGTGCTGAGGAGGCTTGAGAGATTCCGATTGAAGAGAGGAGTATCCAATTCTTGTTGAATGAAGAAGCATTACGGAAAAGCAGCATCAGAGGTTTGCTTACTACTTTTTTCTTTGCTTTCAATTTTTTCTTTTACTAACTTCTTATCGCTTTTCAGGAAACATGGCAGGATCTGGATCAAAGGCGCTAGAGGATATCAAGAGGGCTCATGCAGCGAGAAAGGCTAAGATGGAATCAGGGAGCAAGACTCCGGAGGTGGTGGAGATCTCGGAGTCTCCTCCTGCTGGGTCCAAGAGGAAGGGGGCCAAGAGGGCTTCAGCCGCCACTAAGAAGCATAAGAGTATCCCTGCCAAGGTCTCCTCCTCCTCTGCTGGATATCTTGACGGTGCTCTGAAGAACCTACAAAGCTCTGTTTTCCCTTCGGTTCCCTTCCGCCATCCCAGCTCTGGTAATATACAGATCCTTGACAATGTCTAGAAAGGGATGATTAAGGTGATCAATCTGCCCTTGACCTTTGATTGATCCTCTGTTTTTGGCTAACCTTCCTTCTCTTTGTTCTTCAGCTAGCTACCTCGCTCTTCCATGCTAAAGATCAAATCGCCACGGAGGTGGTTTCTTCTGGAAAGTCCCAGGTGGAAGACTACCTTGCCAAGCTGAAAGTGGAGAAGGATAAGTCTATTGGCCTGGAGAAGGAGCTGAGGGAGATGATGGGGCTAGCCCGTGGGTTGGAGTCTCATAACAAGAAGGCAGAAGAAAAGTGCTCTCCTTGACAGAAGAGAAGACGCTCCTGGAGCAGAAGGTTGCTGGTCTGAAGGTGAAGGCTGTCACATTTTGGAGGATATGACCATGGTCGTTAATGGTGCCAAGATCACTGGCCGTTGGGAGATGGCCATAGATTATCTTAAAGGGGAGACGGAGTCTTGGGACCTGGCGGAGGAATTTGAGAATTACAAGATGGTGGCGATGGCAGAGCAGAAGAACAAGCCCTTCCTGCTCCCATCTTTGAAGATGCGCCAGAGATTCCTCCTGCCAAATCTGTTGCAACCCCGATGGATTCAAAGACCAATGTGGAGAAGTCTCCTGTCCCAGAACCAAGAACCAAGCTACGTTCCCCTTGAGGGATTTGATCTTTCCATTTTTTTGTTGATGATGATATGTCCTTACGTGGTCCTAGTTCTTCCCCTCCTGGGCTTGCTTACGACTCTTTATGGCCTTAGTGGCCTTAACTCTTTTGTGGCCTTCCTGGCCTTGGCTTTGATTTGCCCTTCGGGGCTTAAAACCCAAGTTTTGGCCCTTTGGGCCTTTTTGTGAATGTTTTGTGCTTCTTTAATACTTTTTACTTTCTGCTTAAACAAGCTATTAGTTAGGATATAAAGATAACACTGATTGTTAGCTGTCGTGAGCCTTTTGCTTTTCGACGTCTCGGTTGTTTGGCCTTGGCTTTTACTGTGTCTTAGGAGAACTCGTTATCCTCCTTTTTTGAGATCCTATTCCTTGTCTTTGTAAAATGCTTAAGATTTTGAGCGTATGTTGTCCCCAATTAGGCGACTACTAGCCATTGACATTTTGATACCCTGAAGTAACTTACAAATTTTTTGGCATTCTGCTACACGGAGGTAACCATTTGCTTTTTTGGCATTCTGCAATCCATAGGTAACCACTTTCTTTTTGGCAATCTTCTACCCGGAGGTAACCACTTGCTTTTGTTGCATTTTGCTTCCTGCAGTGGAGCCACTATCAGTCCGCAAAGAGACCCAACTGCCAGTCTTTTCCTCTTCTTCCCACGTCTAAGTAAGGAGGTATAGATGATGCTCCTATGCTTAGGCCATACAACTTTTTTCTTTTTGCTTCCTGCTCAACACTTTTCTTTCTGATGGGCCACTCTATGTTAAGCAAGAATAAGCTTTTCGCTTGTGTTTTGGAAGGGTACGTTTTTTGTATTACTTGTATAATGAGGAATAATTATTCGACTTATTTTCCCCTTGCTTTGGCTGACTTTCATTGAGAAGAAAACTACTTTATTGATGGATATCAGTCCATAGACACGACATGATAACAAATAAAAAGATGTAAAAGAAATCAAAACACCAAAGGCAAAAAAACGTATATGGTATGCGCTCGTCTGGGCCGGAAGCATTCTTTAGAAGAAGTAAGATTTTAGGTGTAACGCGTTCAAGCTATTTGGTTGTACTTTCCTGTACCTATCTTGCAACTTGTATGCTCCTGACCCTCTGAGTTCTACGATTTGGTATTGTCCTTCCCAGCTAGGCACGAGCTTACCTACGGCTTTGTCCTGGGTATTATCGAAGACTCGTCGTAGCACTCATTCGCCTTGCTAAAATGTTCTGGTTTGCACCTTCTTGTTGTAGTTTTGCACTACTTCCTGCTGGTATTTCCTGATTCTTATTCTCGCGGCTTCCCTTTTTCGTCAAGGAGATCCAGGGTCAAAGCCATCAGTTCTTATTTCTCTCCTCTAGTCAGAAGCTCTGTCCTGCCCGTAGGGATGCTGACCTCAACAGGGGACACTGCCTCTAATCCATAGATCAAGGCGATGGGGGTTTCCCCTGTTATGGTCTTGATGCTGGTACGACAAGCCCATAGAGAGGCTGGAAGCTCTTTAACCTAGTTGCCTGCAGCTTGACCCAGCCGCTTCGTTAGGAGACTCACCACGGTTTTGTTTGTCGATTCGGCCAAACCATTAGACAGTGGATGTCTTGGGGTGGTGAAGCTTAACTTTATGCCCCAATCTTTGCAAATTTCTTGAAGTTTTTTCTTGTGAACTGTGGGCCGTTATTCATTACTATTTCCTAGGGCACTCCGGATCGTGTCACCATGTTTTTCCAGAAGAACCTTTTAATGTTGACATTCGTAATCTTGCTTAGAGCTTCTGCCTCTACTTACTTGGAAAAGTAATCAGTCACTACTAGGAGGTATTCCAGCTGACCAGGGGCCTTTGGGAATTTTCCTACAATGTCCATCCCCCACTTCATAAATGGCCAAGGGGAACTAACATATTTGAGTTTTTCAGGAGGTAGCTTGGATACTTGTGCATGTTTTTGACATTTATCGCAGTTTTTCAGGAGGGCGTCGTTGGCGTTGGTTGGCCAGTAGTAACCTGCCCTCTTGGCTCTAAGTACTAGGCTTTTTTCCGTTGGACTGAGATCTGCATTCTCCTTCGTGTAGTTCCTTAAGGACCAAATCAGTGTCCTCTGGCTTTACGCACTTGATGTGTACATATTTTAATGCATATTTTGATGCATTTTAGCTTAGCTTCATCCACTTTTAGGTTGTAAGTATTACATATAAGTCTTAGAATCCATAGGTTTGAGTCTAGAGTCTAGTTAAGGATCATTTTGCATTTGCATATCATTTTCTTTGCATTTGTAGGAGTAAACTTTAGAGATCAATTTGGAAGCTTGAGATGATGGATTCTAGAAGCTAAAAGGACAAAGAATCAAGGGAATTTAAAGGCTAGAAGAAATGCGAGAAGATGGGATCAAAAGAGGCTAGCAAATGGAGAAGAAAGGAGCCACAAGCTGTCAAGGTGGGCTACCATCGACCCTGAGATCGACAGTAGCCAACATTGGGTCGAAAGTGGCGAAGGTTGACAACCTTGCTGCGCAAGGTTAGCCACTGTCGACCTAGCATGCCTTGGGTCCATAGCAGGAAATCTTGACGTCAAAAGGTGCTTCTAGAGCATCCTCTCACCCTCCCCCCCTCCTTTTACTATAAATACTCTCTCTTAGCCACCAAGAACATTTTTTCTATCTAAGCTTGTGTTTTTTTTTGTTTTCTTCATGTTTTAAAGAGTGATTTAAAGATTTGTAATCACTTTGTGCTTAAATCTCTCTAAATCATTCATGTGTTTGTCTTCTCTTTAATCTATTGTTCTTCTTTGTTCTTCATCAAGTTTCTTCCTTTTTCCAAGATTTTTCCTTTCTCACAAAGTTGGGCTTTTTCTTTGATCTACTTGTGTTTCTTTGCATTTAATAGTCTGATCTCTTCTCTTCTCATCTCTTCTCACTTTCTTCTCACTTCAAGCATGGATTCTCAAAAGCTTGTGACACTTCTTGGATTTCCATGGGTCTTGGTGAGTAGAGAACATTAGATCTTGAGATATGGTAGTTTAAAATTAGAACTACGATTTTCATGGGTATTAGACTAGATCTTGGCATAGATTCCTACTAGATCTAGTTTAGATCTTCAAAAGTTACATGCTTTCTCATTAACGCCTAGAAAGTGTTCGATGAAATGCTAGAGAGAACTAGATCTATGTTTTTCACTTTGAGCTATCATATTAGTTTTCCCAATGGGACATCAAGGTGTTAAATGGCTAGAAGGGATCGAGAAACACTATCACATACATGTTTAGATAGGCAAAACACGAGAGTTGAGCCTTATAATGTGTATAGGTGAATAGATCTTTGCCACAAGAGTGAGTTGATCGATGATAGAGGGATCCTTGGTATAGGAATAACTTCGATCATCTAATAAAGTCTAGAGAAACCCATTTGCATCTTGGATTTGACTCTAAACAATCTCCATATCTCAAGATCGATTTCTTCCATCTTGAATATTGCATTGTTTGTCTTGGTTTTGCAAATTAGCTACTTGCTTTAACCTTGTGTTTCTTGCTTGGTTCATTCGTTTCATTTATGCTAGTGTGTTTAGGTTTTGTTTGCATCTAGATTAGTAGTTTAAGTATCAACTGTCACCTCTCTCCCTATTTGCTTAGCTTGGGAGATATTGCGTATTCTTAGTGCTTGAGTCTCTAGTTCTTGTGGGTTCGACCCTTAAGTAATACAATCGACATGGTCGTATACTTTCGGTTTATTGGGCATTGTCGGTTGATTAAGGTCTATTAATTTAAAACTTGAAGTTAATCACTAGCGAAATCTAGCCTCATCAACACTTAAGTAGACTACTGAGAAGGATCTTTTGTAAAGTTTTCCTCGAACTAGACAATAGTGGGACGCTTGCCTTTTGATCTTGCGGCATTCGCTCCTTAAGTTAGACAGGACATCATTTCTTAGATAGGAAATTATGTGATCCATCCATGTTTCTTCTTCTTCGATGTTGGAGACTTGAAGTCCTTCTGCATCTACCTCGGTAGCTGGCCATTGAAGCACGAGCAAGGGTACATTGATTGGCTCCGTGGTTTTTAGGGTAGAAGCTAAGTTGGCAAGGGCCTCTGCGTGCGAGTTCTATTCCCTAGGGATCTACGTGAGCTCACATGCTTTGAATGAGGTGAGAAGCTTCTTAGCTATGGCCAAATACTTGGTCATGATGGCATCTTTCGCCTGATAATCGCCTTGCGTCTGGCTTACGATAAGTTGGGAATCACCATAGACCCGTAGGTTCTCTATTCCCAAGTCTTTTGCTAAGCCGAGATCTGCCATTAAGGCTTCATATTCGCTTTCGTTGTTGGTGGCATTGAAGTTGCACCTTATTGCTCGTGTTGCAACATTTCCTTTTGGTGAGATGAGCATGAGGCCTACTCCGGCTCCTCGTATGTTAAAAGATACATCTATGTAGAGCATCCATTCTCCTCCGCTCTTATTTTCTTGTTGGATTTTTACTTCATCTTCTGCCCCAGGTATCATCGGTGGTGAGTATTCAACTGCCAATTTCGCCAAGACTTGCGATTTGATCGATGTGGCAGGGCGGAAAATTACATCATACTCTCCTAGTTCCACTACCCATTTGGCTAATCTTCCGAATACGTCTGGTTTGTGGAGTATAGACATGATGGGGAACGATGTGACGACTACCACTGGGTGAGCCTGGAAGTAAGGACGCAGCTTCCTAGCCGAGACACCTAGGGCGAGAGGAAGCTTCTCCAAATGGCTATAGCGGGTTTTGGTGTCTAGGAGACACTTGCTTACATAGTACACCGGATGTTGCTTGCTCCCTTCCTCCCTAACCAAGACGACACTTACAATGTGCTTGAAAATGGCTAGGTAAAGGAGCAGACGCTCTCTGTCTTGGGATGTAGAGAGAACAAACAGTGTGGTGAGATATTATTTAAGCTTGATCAAGGCGTCCTCTGCCTTTTGATTCCACACGAATTTCTCGTTGAACTTAAGGGCTTCAAAGAATGTGTGGGACTTGTCCGACAGCCTGGATATAAATCTGCTTAAGGCTGCCATTCTTCCCGTCAGCTTCTGCATGTCTCGTGGAGTCTTGGGTTTTGCAACCGCGTGAATTGCCTTGTTTTGTTCTGGATTCACTTTGATCCCTCTGTATAAGATTATGTACCCCAAACATTTCCCGGAGCCCACACCGAATGAACATTTAAAAGGATTGAGCTTCAAGTTACATTTCCTTATCGTAAAGAAAGCTAGTTGCAAGTGGGCGATGTGGTCTTCCGCCTCCAGAGACTTGACCCGCATGTCGTCAATATAGACTTCCAATGTCTGGTCGATTTTGTCTGCGAACATCATGTTGACCAGTCTCTGATTGGTAGATCCTGCATTTTTGAAACCAAAGGGCATCACCTTGTAACAGTAAATTCCTCGCGATGTCATGAAGGAAGTCTTCTCTTGGTCGTCCGGGTGTATAAGTATCTGGTTGTATCTTGAGAAAGCATCCATGAAGCTCATCAATTGGTGTCCTGCCGTAGCATCCACCAATTTGTCTATATGAGGCAAGGGGAAAGGATCTTCCGGGCAAGATTTGGTAAGATCTATGAAATCTAAACAAACCCTCCACTTGTCGTTCTTCTTCCGGACCACGAAGAAATTTGCTAGCCAATCCGGATGGTGGATGTCTCTGATGAACCTAGCAGCAAGGATGTTTTTGACTTCATCATTGATTATAACATCTCGTTAAGTTGCGAACTTCCTCCTTTTCTACTTGAATGTTGGGTATTTTAGATCCACTTGTAGTTTGTGTACTATGACGTCTGGGTTTATACCTTGCAAATCCACATGGGACCATGCAAAGCAATCAGCGTAAGACCTCAAAAAGTTAACTAGCCTTTGGCGTATTCCTTCTTCTAGCCTTGACCCCTTTTTGAGACTCTTTCCCGGCTCTCCACGTATTAGGGGTATCTCATCTCACTGTTCCACTTCCAGCTCCTCAGTATACTTCGCTGGAAGTGGCTTCTATAATTGCTACAAGGGGGTTCTCTTTCCTTTTAGAGTGGTCTAGTAGCACGATCGAGCATTCTCTTGATCACCTCTGATTCTCCAAGGTGTTGGGAAATAAAGCACTTGATGCAAAGTTGAGGGTACTACTCTCATCTCGTGTATCCAGGGTCTGTCAATGATCATGTTATTGGCAGAGGGGAAATCTATAACAGAAAACTTAATGGACAAGTTTATTCCTCCGGTGCAAACAGGAAGTGCTATCTCTCCGACAGTCAGCTTGACTTCTTCAGTGAAGCCCACTAATGGCATTGCCTTTTTGATTAGAGCTTCCTGGGTTAGCCCTACAACCGTGTATGCCCACCAGAAGAGTACGTTTGTAGAACTTCCATTGTCGATGAGTACTCTCTTAACAAAACAATTCGCCACTGATAAGGAAACGACCAGTGCGTCGTGATGCGGAGTCAGAACTTTGTCTTGTTCCTCAGCCATGAAGCTTATGAGATCTTGGCTATGCCCCTGACGCTTGGCTTCTGGGACGCCATAGTTGCTTTTTGCGACGCTTGTGGTTTTCTTTGCGTCAGAATGCGTGATACCTCATATCCTTCGAATATGACGTTGATCACTCGATCGTTTCTTAGAGAGTCTACAGCTTGGTGGCCTACTGGGACGCCTTTTTCCTGATTACTTAGCATCTCCTTGGTCCTATTTGAGAGAAACTCTCGTAAGTGCCCTTTCTTGGGAAATTCGTTGACTTCTAGCCTTAGAGATATGAAGTCCTCTGTTGTGTGACCATTATTGACCTCTCCATTTAAATACACGAGTGGTGTGGTTTTCTTGGTTAGGGCTACTTGAGTTAAACCCAGGTATGAGTAAGCCTCCAAGATGGGTAAGCACAGAAGGTAGAGGATCAGTATGTGTTACCCCCACCTTATGTTACCAAGCCTTTGTACCCTTCCAGACCTCGTCAAAAGATCAAGGATCATAATGTTCTTGCTAAGATAAAAGACCCCAAGAAGTTCACAATACCTTGCTTACTAGAAGAAATCTTCAGGGAAGAAGTTTTAGTAGATACCAGATCTTTTAATGATGTGATCTCTATAGAATTAGTGAGAAGATATGGTATCAAGGGGATGGAGATGAATAATTCTCTTATCATGTTAGGGGATTCATTAACAAAAAAGCCAATCAGGTTTATAAAATAACTATCCTTTGAATATTTAGAGTTGCACAATCCCTACAAACTTACGGGTGATAGAGATGAAGCATCCAACTCGTTTTCCTCTAATCTTGGGAACACCCTTCCTTGCAACTATTGGAGCTAGAATAAACTTTGATTATGAATTTGGGCATATTATATTAAGTCCAAAACATGTCTAAATTTAGAAATTTTCTTGAAATGGTATCAAACGGATTTTGAACTTGGTAGTTTAGTAAGCATCAACCAAAGTCATCAATTTAGAAAGTGAAAAATCAAATGCTTACTCTTGCTTAGAAGACCTTAATGGCCGAAAATTATATGTCTTAGAATGATGTCATTTTGGTTTTGCGTGAGTGCATTGCAATTAGGATCATGAAGTAGCATTATGGGATTGCTAAAATACGAATCATATGATTATTTATAATTGAATGCTCTATTCGACTTGAAGCCAAATCCTTTTTGCTTATTTCATTGTGTTCTTTAAACTTTTGAATTCGGTTTGTTTACATTCTTAAGTGTAGGCACTAAACAAATTGCACTACAAGAGCTATGTGATTATCATACCCCACATGGAAAAAACAAGAATAAAAGCAATACATTCATCTTCAAAGCAAATCAACCGTCAAAGAAACCTTATGATTAGATGAGAGTATGATGCTCAAGAATTTGAACCACTTGAGCAAGGAATGAGTCCACCAAGAACATCGTTTCAAGAGCTGCACGGAGGTCCCCCCGCCATACCAACAACTCGTACTTCTTCGCTTTATCCACACAACACTCATTCATATGAGTAAGAAGGTACTCCTACAATCCATTGTCTAATGAGCATTTTTATTTGTTTTGTCTTTCTTGTAATCACCCTTGAGTCATGCATTGTGAATAGTTATATTTGTGAAAAACACAAAAAAAAATTTTTAATCCAAAAAGATTTTCACTTTGTTTTTAAAATCTTTCGTTTAGATTGCATCCATTTGCTAAAAACTAGGTGGTTAGAAGCATATATGATAGAATTTCCATAGTGAACAAGGATGAAAATGCCTTGTATATAATTAAGTTTTGTGGGAACCGAAATTCTCACTGTCAATGATATGTGGTTCACCGATTCTGTAGCCAAAGATCAACATATCAAGATAGCGAGTTAGCGACTTAGTGAATAAGAAATACAAAGTTTATCTGCGAGATAAGATCAAACAAGACAGCGTGAGTAAAACGTATGAACGAGCAGTAGGCGAGATTTAGGTTAACGATATTCGAATTACGAAACGAGACTAGTTAACAATGAAAATAGATTAATACGAAAAAAATTGCGAAGTGATATGAAATTAACGATGAGAACATAACAGGATTCGTAAAATAAAGCGAATAAGAGAACAGATCTAAAGTATGCGAAGAGCGTAAAGGAAGAACGAATCGACAGACACAATTAACAAAGAAGTTAAGGG
>OVAN01015409.1:0-11349 GCA_900406275.1 Anastatica hierochuntica
AACAATTTAAAATTATAAAGTTTTATAAATACTTTAGTTATAGAATTTTTACAAAAGTTTGGTAAAGTTAAATGTTTATGATTTAGGGATTAATTGAATATTTATAAANTTTATAAAAGGTTTATAAGTTAGGGTAATGTTACGGATTAAGCTTTGAAAAATATATTTGGAATTTATAATTTTTATAAAATGTAAGTATTAATAATTAAACATATAATTATCATAAGTATGTTTAAAATTTGGTGTTGAAAAATATTAAATTTGGTGTCTAGATTTTTGTTTTAGGGGTATATAGTTTAGAGTTTAGGGTATATAGTTTAGAGTTTAGGGTATATAGTTTAGATTTAGACTTTAAAGTTTAAGACATATAGTTTAGGTTTAAAGTTTACAGTCTAGGTTTAGAGTATAGGGTTTTGGGTATATGGTTTAGGTAATTTAGGGTTTAGGGTTTAGGGAAAATGAAATTTAGGCATAACAGTTTTAAAATGCTATCATAGAAAAAAAATTTCGCCAAAACAAAAAAATTGCCTAAGTGTTTGGCGCCCATTACTTTTTGATTCCAAAAGTGAAATTTTATTCCCGCTAAATGAAATTTAGGCATAGCATTTTTAAAATGCTATAATAGAAGACAAAATTTCGCTAAAACGAAAAATGCCTTAGTGTTTGGCGCCCATTACACTACTTTGGCTCTAAAAATGAAATTTCATTCCCGCCTAACCTATTCATAGCGTTTTAGACAAAAAAATGTGCTATCTAAACTACGCATATCAAAAGTGTGACGAAGGTTTTAAAACTGGCAAATTAAACATAGCGTTTGATTTTTTTCAAACGCTATAGAAAACTGAAGGATACATCAACCATAGCATAAAGGCATAAAATGCTATCTTATACTGCTATAAATACGTCAATTTCCTATAGTGATTGATAAAGTGTTATAAAAATATATAATATGTTTATAAATTATTTATAAGGTCTTATAAGCAATTATAAGTTTCTTTTCAGATGTTTATAAGGGCTTATTAAACATAAAACTATTTTTTGTTAGTGAAAATATAAAGCCTTATAAAAGATATATAAGGAGTTATAAATGATTTATAAGGTCTAAAAAAGAATTAAAAGATTATTACTTCTTCTTCATCTATGTTCTCTTTGTCTTGTGCTGTTTGAGTAGACTCGTTGCGGTCCTGATTATAATAATAAGATATAAAAATTTATTACGTGAAAAAGGAATTGATACCCCTTCTTTATATAATAAATGATACTTACATTTTTGTTGTAAGACTTTATTCCTAGTTCACTTTCAATTTTCCTTACTCTCTTCTCTAAAAGAAAGCTAAAATCAAATAATTTATCCAATTTTCGCTTAGTCCAACAACATAATCTTGCTTAATTGGGCAAGATTTGCTGTTTCTATCGCGTTCACAAGCAACATCATCCACAAGACCGTTTTCCCAATCAACTTTCTTCATACGGTATCCGTTCTTCACAACATCAATAACTTTCTCAAAATCCTTTTCAACCACTTTCTCAACCAAGTAATTGTGTAAACGGGGATCTCCATAAATACATTGAACAATAACCTGGAAAAATTTAAACTGCATTACTACAAAGAACTTAAGCTACTAAAACAATATATAAAACATTATAAAAATAAAGAAAAATGACTCATATAATAAATAATTGAAGAGTGAACACATGGATTCTCATTATTAGCAGTCTCATTTATGTCTTTTTCTTCAGAAGGTTTAGTTACTTTCCAGGAAGCACACAAAGGGAATGAAATATGTGGATCTCTAGAAGCAACTATCATCCCAAGAGGACTGATTGAAGATAATGCCCAAAATTGAAGGGCTTAAATAAATCTAGAAATACCATATTGATCCCTTGACAACACAATAGTATTAGTCTTCTCTTTAATACTTTGTACAAGGAAATCGTAACTGATTCTTGCCCAAGGATATTTAGAATACTCTTCGAAATTCATGGCTCGCAACAAATTTTCCTCTCGTATCTTAGGAATTAAATTACGAGCCAACAAAATTCCATCCACAATAATGACTGCCCCTAACCTGATTTTGAAGAGAGAGTTTTTTTTTAGAAGCGACAACGAAAAATGACTGCTACGAAGGGTTTTCTTGTAAAGTTGCAACTTTATATTAGGAAATCGCAAAAACAGTTAGCAAAATCCTAACAAAATGGACCATGTTTTAATAACATTATACCATATGGGTCCAAAAATAAATTGACTTGAAGATTATTAAAAAATGAATTTTAAGAAAGTGTTTATAAGTGATTTATAAGTTACTGACAAATCCTTTATAAATAGTTATAATTTTCGATAAGTCATGTCTCTCCTCCATAAGTCATGACTTTTCATCTTTCTCGCCTTCTCATACTCTATATAAAGTAAGGCCATTCTGTGTTAAAAAACTTATAACGAAAGACCACTCTGCAAAACTATGCATTTTCTCATGGATCCTAACTTGAACCCTGCAGGTAATTTTTGACTTGTGTTTCTTATCTCTCCCTTCCATTGCATGTTGATTTGTATAATTTTTTTGTTTTTTATTTTCTGCTTTGTATAACTTTTGAAGAATTCGTTTGTGTTTAGAAAGTTGTTGTTTACTTTTAGGTTCTTAAAACTCGTGGTTAATTTGTTGTGTAGATAACGATGCTGGGGCTAACCCTCCGGGTGATTCAAGTAGTAATAATAGTAAAAGTGGAAGTTGTGGTACTAGTGATGATGAACATGAGGCTAACCCTCCGGGAAATATCTACAAAAACACAATAATTATCAATAGTAATGATGAAACGTCTTCAGAAGAAAAGGCCAAAGAAGAAACATAAGATTTGGATTGGGAGGATTATGTTTATGGAATAAATTCGCCGGAACGGACTCAATTAATGGCAGCAATCCACGGTGGTGATGGAAATGAGAGTGGTAATAGTGATGATGAAGAAGAGAATGAAGAGGATGAAAATAATAATGATAGTAGTGATGATGAAACAAACAATAATGATGAAGAGGATGATATTGACTATGAAAGTGACGATGGTCCTAAATTTGGAAGTGATACAACTAAGGATTCTACTGAAGGCGAGGACGATCAATCTGACTCCTTCTCCTCTGAGCCAAAATACTCTTTGTCTGACTCTGATTCCAATGATGATGACTTTGGTGAAAGCTCTCAAAGACCACAGAAAAAGCCTCGTCTTCCGTCTTCAACATCTTCGTCTTCATCTTCAAGTAGCGACAATGATTGATGATATCTATTTTCGTTAAACTGATTTCTATTTCGAATGTTGTTAATGTGTGTCTATTTAAGTGTTTGTTTGTACTTATATAATCTATATTTATATGTTAAATTATGTTATGAACTTTGTTAAAATAGAATCTTTTATTTTTTGTAATTCTAACAACTTAAAATGTTCTTGTAAAACACTTTTTGAAAAGATATTATAAGTGCTAACAAGACCTTATAAATCATTAGAGTTTCAACATGTTTAGATAAGTGATTGATAAGATATTATAAAATCACTTATATATGTTTGACTTAGTAAGCATTTTATAAATATCTTTCTTTATAAACACCTATACACAATAGTAAAAGATCCTTGTTTACTTATAAATTAACACCTTATAAAACAATAGTAAAAGATCCATATTTATTGATAAGTTGAGACCTTATAAAAATCTTGATAAACCCTTATAAACAATAGTAAAAATCAATATATATATATATATATATAGACAACGTTATTCAAAAAGTTAAGACATTATAAGTTCATATATATATATATATATATGTTTAACTTATTAAGCATTTTATAATATTAATAATTTAAGAAGTTCTTGTAAAACACTATAGAAAGATAGGTATAAATACTTATAAAAATAATGTTACATAATTTGCTGATATGTTTGATATTAGTGTTGGGAGAATTATATGGTTGCAAAAGTTGTGTTAAGAAAGAAAGCAAAGCTTTGTGGAGCTCAAAATTAATATTTGTTATATTTTCATCTTTTATAAAGTTATAAGTGTTTATAAACACTTGTAAAATATTGTATAAGTGTTTCAAAGATATTATGAACATGTACTATATAAGTTTTTATAAGCAAATAACTTGAAAAGAAGGCCAAGTTTATGAAGCAATTAACAGAGTTTTAAATATTTATAACTACGTGGACAAAAACCATTGAGTCAAACAAAGACCTTCACATTTGTCATTAGTTAAAGTCTTAAAAATTGCACAGAAGATGAAAAATATAACAAAAGCCACATCTTTTGCGCGACTCATAATCATTGCTACCCAAAAAACATCAGTCCAACCCTAATAAGACCCCTGAGATATAAAAATAATGCATTATATAAAATAATAAAAGATACTAGAATATAGTATATAACTTTAAATAAGTTAGCTGTATACCGCACGTCTTTAACTCTACGAAAATGTCTGCCGATAACTTCTTTCTTATATTACCTACATATTGATCACATAGCTTGGTCATATCTTGGATTCATATTGAATGGCATTCGATGACTTTCAATGTATAAATTCCAGAATTTTCCAACTTTCTGACCTGTAAAGGTAAATAACAAAATTGATTTCATAAAAAACACGAGACCTATATGAATCATGTGTTAAATTTCTACAACTTTATATCCCTTTATAATCAATTATAAAGGGCAAGAATAATAATAATAATTAAATATTTACCTGGGGTAATGAAGATTCAACTAGTATCTTGAATGGGATATTCTCAACGGAATCATCATTTTGTAATTTGCAAGCAATATATGGACACACTTTTGCATATGAAATTGCATAGAGTATAACAGTTCCATTGTCCACTTTTTCTTCAGCAAAATTAAGAATTGAGATGGTCTTCTTCTCCAAGTTAAAGATAAGTACAACCCAACACTCACTTTCAGTAAACAAAAGAGCATAGATAATATCAACCTTAATCTTTTTTATCGACGAAGGGATAATGTTGTTGATGTCAAACTCTTTTTCATTGCCAAAAACTCAACAAAAAGTTCATCAATTGCTTTCAGGAATTCAATGCCAAAAATCACAACATCCTTATTCAAAAACAACTCTGGGATTTGTGTTTGACGAGCAATGAGTACTTGTATGTCAACTTCTATTTGTTATAAGACAATACAAAAGTTTTTACACCCCTTTATAAAATTAATGTTAATTACAACGTATATGGCAATTCGTTTTATAAAAAATCATAAAAGTAAATTTTAACATATAAAATAAAGAATTTTAGAAACTAACTGAATTTAATAATGTCTTCCCAGGCATCTCCAAAGTATTTAACCAATTTCTATCCACACTGACGTTGGCAATTGCAATTCGCCTGCATCAAAAAAAGTTCTGAAAAAATACAAGAATCTAAGAACATCTAAAAATTTGACAAAATATGTAACTTTATGAAAAATAATTACTTATTTTTGGTCCTTGATTTCTTTCATTCTAACAACTTATTTGCACGCTCTAAATCAATTGGTGCAAAAGGATGAAAAATTGGATGTCGTTTCCTTGCTCCAATAAAAGGAGGTCGAGTATGTATTGAAGGGACTTGACCTCGTTGACTTCTACGAGAATCTTTTTGCATTTTTGACAAGGTTTCTTCAAAAACTTCATGGTGTTCAACTCTTTTTCTTTTTTCATTGAACTTCGAGGTTGTGATTGTTCACAGACAAACTGAAACCCAAGATTTTTTAAAATCTATTTGTTTTAGCTAATTGTAAACCGTAATAAGAATACAAGATCACCTTCTCATTTAGACTCTGACCAACTTCCTTTTTAGCGAATTCATAAATATTGTTTGGATTTCCACCAACTTCGCTACAAGAAGGGTTAAAAAGACTGAAATTTGGAGTACATGTTTGTTGCATTAATGGTGTGCCCTATGTAAAGTTTTTAACACAAATCAGCTTTGATTTTTCTATAAAATACACGTATTAAAAACGTTTATAAAAATATTTTACCTGATCTTTTCCTTGCTCATCATCTTTTGTATCTTCATCTTCATCAAGATGTTGAGTGTTCTCATCATCTACTCCATAACTAGGATCAATATTCCTCTGTCGAGGTGTATCTTCTGAATTTGTATCTCCAAAATCAGATTTATTACCTCCATTATTTTTTCTAAATCATTTCCTAATCCTCCACCATAAACAAAATTATCCTTGTCGTCCTTTTTTAAAAAAAAATCAGAACAAAGTATAGTAGTTAATTTTTTTATCTGTTTACGAAAAAAAATAGTTCTGAAACACATACCTCGGGGATTGAACTGCGAGTTGATTTTTTTATTGCGATTAGAATCTAAAACTAATTGAGTTTTCTCAACCCTTTAGTCAAATCTTTAACAATTAAAAGAAGCTTATCAAGCTTTTGACTATGAGACATAGTAGATGAATTTTTTTCACTGCGAGCATTGCCGATTTCCTCAGAAACAATGAAAATATCAACAAAACCTTGTACCCAATTTGATCTCCTGATGCGATAACCTTGACGTACAAACTGAATTATTGATTTAAATTCCGCATCTGACTCTGAAATTGGTGAAACCAAATCTTTAAATTCATTAGGATCTCCAACAATTGGTTGCACATGAATTTGTAGAAAAAACAAGAAAAAGATAAAAATTTGAAATTGTATAGGATACAATTTACTAAACCATTATAAAACTTTTACAAAGCCATATAAAAATAAAGAAAATCACATTTTCTAGCTTCTCAACCGATGAAATTTCAGACAAACGAGGGAGACGAGTTGAAGTCTACTGTGTACAAAATGGATCAGTTGAAGTGCTTGTCTCACACTTTATTCCAAACCGACTGCCTAACTGAGGAACAGCAATCAGCGCCCACAGATTGAAAGTGTGCACAAATCCATTAACCTCAAACTTTCCTTTTGCAAAAGTTGCAGCATTAAAACTTTGAATGCTTCTTAACAACAGATCATACCCAAAGTTACCCCATAATTTGTTTGAGTAAACTTCAAAATGTCGAGATGACTGTAATCTACTACGAGGGATTTTATTATTTGGATTGTTAGCAAGAATAATCCCTTCAACAAGAATAACTGCTCCTAATGACAATCTTTCTAACTCAGGCATGGTATGATCGTGCTTTTCCAAAATACATACTAAATAATTAACGTTATATTTATCCTTCTTCCCTAGCATCCAATAATATGGTTTCCCACGAGGTGACACATAAGACTGCGAAAGGTCTTCGTTTTTCACACATTTCAGTCCATAAGACATACAAAACTCATGCATAGAAAACCTAAGAGGTTGATCACCAAACATAAACCACAGGATATCACCATCTATAAGAAGCCTCCTCTGCATCATAAAATGAAATAACTTCTCAGATCTTTGTTTCGTGCAAGCTTACAATGGGGTTCAGAAAAGAATTCTCAATTTTCCAGAAAATCTTTTCATCAAGAAGAGATTCTACTGTTTGAACTAATCTCAAGCTTGAGAAATGGATGACATATTTCAATTTATCAGGTTCAGTGTCCGAGTTATATATCCTACTAGAAATTTTCAAAGTAGTTGCAAACTCGTTGCTATTTATCTGAAAAAGGCACGAAATAAAATACATCATCAATTATAAGAGATGAAGTACATATATTCGTAATGCTTTACAAAAAGTGTATATCTGGAAAATAGTACAAGATAAATGATAAATATAAATATTTAATCACATACATAGTGAAAACAATGTGAAGCATATAACATTTACAATGCTTTATAAATAAATATGAACATATATCTGAAACATAAAGTAATCACCCCCAAAATCAAGATAAACAAACAAATCATCTTTAGGATCATAATGAAGCATTGTCAATCATTTTAAAACTATAGAACAAATGAATGAATTTAAAAATCCTAAATTTCTTAAAAGAACAGATGAGGCTATTCGATTACAGAGAATTCCGTCAAAAATCAAAAGCAGCAAAACTAAGTTCTTAACTTCTTATCGACTCAGAATATACATTGTAGTCGGTTTGTTTTACTCTGATTCAATAAAACAGTCAAAGAAATCGCAAAATAAAACTCAACAAATACCTATTCTCGTTGAAGAAGAACAAAGAAGAACAAATAAAAAACAATCGAGTATGTCACCGGAGAAGAACAAAGAAGAACGAATGTATAGAAGTCGAATAATTCGCAAGAGAAGAACAAACACTTTCAGATCTCGACAGAGATTATCTCGCCGTCGAACCGAATATCGATCTCGACGAAGATTTAGGGTATTTTTGTTTAAAGATAAAGAAAGGGAATTTTTTGGTCTTTTTGCGCAAAGAGGAGATGTATATTTGAAAACCATAAAAAGACAGGTGTAAATATAAAATTTCATCTCCTTTCAAGTGTACTTCTGTAAATTTTCGAAAAAACAACAACGAAATCCTAAAGAGAGTGGAAAGAGAAAGTGGTTGTAATACCATTTTAAAGGGAAAGAGAGCTTAAAGGGAGAGAGAAGAGTGTTTTTTTTTATTAATTCTGAAAATTAAATATGTTTTTTTTTGTAATATCCATTACTATTACCCATGATTTATTTATGTAATAGTTTGATTTGGGAGGGTCTGGGTACTTCGAAAATTGAACCGGTTTAGTTTGAATTGACGTAGATTCAGAAAAGTTTGGTATGAACTTAGTTTTCTCATTAAAATTATACATATTTATTTTTCTAAGATTATAATATATAATTATATTATTACAAATTTATACTCAAAATGTTTAATTGGTCAATCAATAGATTTAACAATTTTCAATATAAAAAATTTTATTAAAAAAATGAAATATTAAAAATAAACATTCTATTTGAATCATAAGTTTAGGACTAGAGTTCTTAAATTTTTCAAAACATCAATTAATAATAATTAACTATATTGAAAAAAACATAAATTATAACTATAATATTATTTAATTAAATCATGTAGCACAAAATCTTCATCGCAAGTGTCCTTCCGCTTTGGAATCGGAAACGAAAGCTTTGGAAAACTTTAAGAAGTTCGATTCCATGATGTTTTCTAAATAATTACTTTGAAAGCTCGTTGGAATCTTACGACTCCATTTTGAAAGTTTAAGATTCCGTTTTAAAACCTTAGTATTATAACTATAAAAAGATTTTTTTCTAAAATTTAATTTTCAAATAAATAAAAAATAATTTAGTTACTCAATACTTATATGTAATTTTTTTAATTTACAAAAGCTATATGATATACATATAACCTATAGAAATATTTCCTCCAAAAATGATATAAATCATATGTGAGATCTAAAAATGATAACTGAACTACATTAGTCTTAAAACTTTACGTTTGCCGACATTTTTAAATGATACAACTGTTAAGATGATTTATTAGGGGTGTCAATATAGGTAAACCAAACCAAACCAATCCATATCCAAAGTGATTGGAAGGTAAATGGATAATGAGTTAATCCAACCCAATTAGTAAATGTTTGGATCAATTCATAATTCATTAAAAGAAATAGGTAATGGTTTTAATGGTTTATCCATTATACTTTTTCTATAGTGTAAAATAAAATTAGTTAATAATTATAATAATAAATAATACTTATTATCATCAATATTCTCAAATTTACAATTAAAATTACTATAATCATCATCACAATAAACATCTTTGAACAATGTTTTATACTAAAATTTACGGATATGCGCTTTAGACGGAAAATTTGATGGGGATAAGTTTTTGGCAAAAGTTTTTTGGATTTACGTTTTTTTCATGAAAATTTGCGGATTCACGTTTTTAAAGGGAAAATTTGCAGATTTAAGTTTTCGACGGAAAATAGATGAATTACGTTTTTGGCGAGAAATTTTGTGGATTTATATTTTTGATGGTAAAATTTGCGGATTTACATTTTTTGAGGAAAAATTTGCAGATTACGTTTATGGTGGGAAAATTTGGGATTTACATTTTTGGCAGGAAAATTTGCGGATTTACGTTTTAGCTGTGAAAATTTGCTGATTTACGTTTTTGGCGAGAAATTTTGCAGATTTACGTTTTTAGCGGGAAAATTTGCAGATTTACCTTTTTGGCGGAGAAATTTGTGAATTTATGTTTTTGGCGGGAAATTTTGCGGATTTATGTTTTTGGATAGAAATTTAGCGGAGTTATGTTTTTTGCGAGAAAATTACTAATTTACTTTTTTCGGAAAAAAACGGATTTACATTTTTGGCGGGCAAAAATTTGTTGATTTACGTTTTTGCGGGAAAATAGATAAAATTACGCTTTTAGTAGGAATATAAATAAATTTTACGTTTGTGGTATGATAGTAGTAATTGTAATAAATTAATTGAATGATGATGATGATGATAATGATAATGATTATAATGATAATTGAATGATGATGATGATGATGATGATGATGATGATGATGATGATGATGACATGCTGAAGATTAATGGGTTAAACCATTACCATCCATAACTATTTTAATCCAATTCATTTCAATTGAAACCATTTAATTCATTAACACATTTGATCCATTAATTCATTAACACAATGGATTGGTTTGGATTTGATGGATCCATACGTAATAATCTATTTTGACACCTCTATGATTTATTATGAGAATAGAAATCTTATATATAATTAGAGAGTCTTCTCTCCATCTAGGGTGTCCACCTAAGCAAAATAAAAACTAAACATAAAATTATATTTAATATACTCATTCAATAGTTGCTCATAAATCTAAGGCAAAAAAGGATAATTGAGGTTTATTGTACAAATATGAGAAAATTCTTAGCAATATAATTAGAGAGTCTTCTCTCCATATAGGGTGTCCACCTAAGCAAAATAAAAACTAAACATAAAATTATATTTAATATACTCATTCAATAGTTGCTCATAAATCTAAGGCAAAAAAGGATAATTGAGGTTTATTGTACAAATATGAGAAAATTCTTAGCAATATAATTAGAGAGTCTTCTCTCCATATAGGGTGTCCACCTAAGCAAAATAAAAACTAAACATAAAATTATATTTAATATACTCATTCAATAGTTGCTCATAAATCTAAGGCAAAAAAGGATAATTGAGGTTTATTGTACAAATATGAGAAAATTCTTAGCAAATTTGTTATAAAAAGTAAGACAACATGTGAGATTACCTTCAAATTTTAAACCATCTCAAAAAAGTTTCAAAATTTTATATAATGTGATGATATAAAAATTGTAATAAAAATAATAAAGGGAATGGTTATAACCTTTAACTAGATTTTGATCCGCGCTTCCAAAGCGTGGGATTCATATTTTTGATATAATCTAATACAAAAAAGAGATTTAAAGATGA
>OVAN01015410.1:0-11151 GCA_900406275.1 Anastatica hierochuntica
CCTAGTCGGATGTTCGAGAGCTATCTCTATGAGATGGCTTAGTCTGTTTAGTACGTTGGGAGCTTATTGTGATCAACAACAAACTTAACGGTAGGTATAACCTTTTGCGAAGAACACGTGTTTCTTAAGGGACATTTAGTGCGTATGACTGTTTTGGTCTTTCCTGATGGTGCTTTTGTCGGGTAAGGATTTTCGTTGAAAAAATTGTTTCTCGGGCATTAGCGACGTCTCGCGATGCCTAAGGTTCATTTTTGTTTCGTATGCCGCTTTTCGTGTTTGAAAATTTTGGGGGCTTGGAGAGTCTAATCGTTATCGAGGCGTTTTAGTCGAGCCTATGTTATCGGCATAGCGTAAAAATTAGTTTCCGCGATTGCGGCAAGTTGTGTTGGAACGAGATTCCTCGGAATCGTATTGCGTTGATTTTGCTTTTGAAAAATGTGGGAGTATACGAGTATACGTACACCCACTCCCCCTTTTTTCAAAGAAGGGGACAGCTGAAATCGTCGTATGACGATTTGCCTACGTACCCTTTTCAGGGATCAAGCCGTCTCGTAGTTCAGCTTTGTTTGCGATCTCGCTACTTAGTGATCGTATTTTTTGAGATGCATCGCGTTCCAGGTTCATGGAATCTTGACGTCTTGCATTGTGGCAAGTTCGTAAGAACCTGATCGGACGACTTTCGTAACTTTGTACGGTCCATCCCAGTTTGCTCCGAGTTTCCCTGTGTTCGGTTAGGTGGTGTTGTGGAAAACTTTGCATAGCACTAGGTTGCCTTCCTTGAACCTGCGGCTGCGTACGTTTGAGTTATAGTACTTTGCCGCTGTTTGTTGGTAGTTTTGAATTCGTACGAGGGCCTGGTCTCGGCGCTCGTTAATGAGGTCGAGCAGCATTGAAATGTTAATGTCTTCTCGCTCCGGGAGCAGTATTCTGCGTACTCCGGAAAATTTGACTTCCGCTGGGATAACGCATTTTGCCCCGTGCACGAGGGCAAAGGGAGTTTCTCCCGTTGCTCGCCTAGGAGTCGTTCGGTGCGACAAAAGGACTCCTTCGAGCTCGTCCGCCCATCGGCCCTTTTTAGCGTCCAGACGTTTTTTGAGTCCGTCCAGGATAGTCTTGTTGATGGTTTCAGCCTGGCCGTTACCCTGCGGGTACCTGGGGGTAGATTTTGTCAACCGTATTTTCCACTTTTCGCAGGATGCCTCGAACCTCGTCGAGATGAACTGGGATTCGTTTTCCGTCACAATTTCGTATGGAACACTGTGTCTGCATATGATGTTCCTCCATATAAAACTCTCAACCTGGGCATCTTTGATGCTTGCGTAAGAATCGGCCTCGATCCATTTCGAGAAGAAGTCGGTTAGGACTAGCAGGAAGCGTTTCTGCTTTGATTTGTGCATAGGGCCGACGATATCCATTGACCATCGCATGAATGGATATGGGGCCGAAATGGAAGAAAGAAGCTCTGCGGGATGGTGGATCGTGGGCGCGTGCCTTTGGCATTTTTCACACTTTCGTGAAAATTTCTCGCAGTCCTTCACCATCGTTGGCCAGAAGTAGCCATGACGTTTGATTTTGACTGTGAGCGATCTTCCGCCAGCATGATTTCCGCAAGAGCTCGAGTAGACTTCCTCCATTAATACGTATCGAGCGGCTTGGATCTTGACTTTTCGGGCTGCCCATTTTTCCGGAGGGAGTGAGCCTTCGGCAATGTATGCTCGAATTATTCCCAACCATGGTTTGTCGCAGCCGAACTCAGATGATTCCAAGTCTTGCTCGGGTTGAGTGTCAATTTCATCGACATCCTCGTCTAATGGCTAGATTAGGTTAGCGATAATCGGAGGACCCATGCTTGGGTGTTCTATGAACTCTACAAGAATCACCTGTATGAGACTAGGGTTCTTGAAGCCAGAGCGTCAACGAGTCTGCCTGCGTATTCTCCGAACGGGGAATTCACGTGAGGGCGAACTGGTCAAAGCTATCGACGAGGTTTCGGACAAGCTTTAAGTACGATTCCATTCAATCGTCTCTGGCTTCATACTCGCCGCTGAACTGATTCACTACGAGCTGGGAATCGCAATATGGATGTCCAATTGGCGCCATATAATTGTGTTCCTTGCCAATTGGCGCCAAGGCGGACGTCCGGTCTTTGTTTCAATCGACGTCTAGATCGGCCTCTAGTTCAGCCGTCAATCGGTTCCAAGACTCGTTCGTAGGTTTGCCGTTAATCGGTGCCTAGACGTTTCTCCGAAATGATGCGGTTTTCCGATGATCTCGGTGGTTCCGTATCTCTCGAAGCTTGTATCTCGGGGCCTCTCGGAGTCGTCCGAAAGTTTTGGGCATTGATTTCGGTGTTGCCGTTTTTGACCCCATCACTTGGTCGTCTGACTTCTGGCTTCCGGCTATGGGAAGTCGTCTGGCTTCCTGCTTCTGTGCATTCCCCTGCCTTGAGGTCTCACATGTTGTACTCCATCTAAGTCTGGGGAATTCCCATGACCTAAATTACTCCCAACAGGATATAGCTCGAATGTGGATTCCAAAAGGAAGCTTTTAGCAAGAAGAAGGAAAGAGAGAAGAGAGAAAAAGGCAAGAATGAAGAAAAGAAATTGTAATGTTGAAGAAGAAAAAGAGAGAGAAGTGAAGCAATCCACACACGCGTAATGACGAGGGAGCACAGATCCCAGAGCAATCTCTCCCTTTTCTCCAAGAATCCTAACGTAACTGTGAAGTTCTAATTCCAATTTTTCTCTATCTTTGTTATTTAAGAACTTCTTGAAACTGTGAATCAAGTTTACGTTGAGTTTACGATTGTTTGATTAGGCTAGAACTAGAAAGCAACTACCAAACTCAATAGATTTAATCACCCAAAGTTCGCGGATCTACATCTCCGTTGAGAGAACAAAACTCTCATGCTTCTTCACTAGATCAATGGTAGTCACTTTACAAGAGTTTACAAAAGAACCTAACCGATCTTGTTTGTTTTCAGATGGCTAGGAAACTGGCTCAATCAACTTCGATTGAGCAAGTTGAGAACCCTGAGAGATTGTGGTGACTTTGGACCTTCGTTCAAAAAGGGATATGGCCGCCGCAAGATCAATGGAGCTAAACCAAGCTCTTCCCGGAGAAACAAGTAGCTCAACCTTCATCGATGAACCCTTGAAGACTTCTTTGTTTTTCTCCTATGTATCTCTCTCTTTTATGTTTCTCTCTTCTCTTTTCATCTCTCTCTTTCGTATTATGAAGATGATGATCATAGATGTTAGTTAGAGTTTCTTCTATAACAAACTCTCTCTCTCTACTTCTCTAAAACAATGTCGTAGTTTAGTCTTTTTGGAGCGAATTGGGCCTCGTCTTTGTGGCCCAAAGACTTTGCTTAATCTCTGACTCATGGACTCTGATCTATTAACCTATTAGACCAAAACGACAATACTCACAAATCTCCACCTTCTCGTATTGATCATTAAACGTGTCGAGACAAACCTCTTCTTCTCCCAAAAGAAGGCCCAAAACGCCGAAAACTCTCTCTTCTTCTCCACCTCCGATCTAGCAGATCTTTCCAGCCATTAACCTATTCAGCTCCACCACCGAACATGACTGCCAAAGCTTCCTCATCGAAGAATGCGAAGAAACTCGGTAAGCTCTTCATCATCTTCAACTTCTGATTTCTTTACCGAAACCTTAAATTCCTGTGTCTCTTCCTTCTACATGTCTTAATATCCTTCATTTCTTTTGCTTTCACTCTTTGTTTCAGCTCAAGAACAACTCCAGAAGGTTATGGCAGTCATGGACACTGAGTTCGGCTGTGTCAGGTAATTTCCCACTACCCTCTTAGCTACATCTCTAGGTAACTAGTAGTACTTAGCCTGAACCACACACCCTTTTCTCTAATTTCTTCAGAAAACTAACCCGTCTTCTGTTTTTTCACCTTTTTCGAGATACTCAATCGGCGGAAGCATCTCACTGGTGTGTGAGATTGGATCACAGGGTAACCCCCAGCGTTATGAGGAACTTCTCGAAGCCTTTACAAGGTAACGCCTTAGTTAGGAAATTTGCCGCATTAAACTAGTATGAACCTTTAGTAGCTCAACTGAACCCTCAACTTTGTCCCTAATGAGATGATATTTGTTCTGTATATGCTTGGCTCTATCATGAAACATTGTGTTCCTTGCCAAGCATATTTCACTCTGAGATTCACATAACAACTTAAAACATTTAAAAGACTATGAATCTCCCATTAACTCACCACAAATGTAAGATAAGCAAGTCCCTTCTTTGGCTGCCATATTAACAGCCATATACTCAGCCTCTGTGGTTGAAAGAGCAACCACATGTTGCAGTGTTGATCTCCAACTAACTGTGTTTCTACCCAATTGAAACACATATCTTGTGTCTGACCTTCTCCTGTCTAAATCTGTAGCATAATCTGAGTCACAATAACCAACAATTTCCAACTTGTCTTGTTTAGAAAATGTTAAACTGAAATCTGATGAACCTGCCAAATATCTCATAACCCACTTAACAGCATCCCAATGAACTCTACTAGACTTAGCGCTAAATCTGCTTATCAAAAAGACATCATAACCTAAGTCTTGTCTTGAACCAATCATTGCATACATTAAACTACCAATTGCACTTGCATATGGTATTGTATCCATGTATTGAGACTCTGTTGCCAATTCTTCCTCGGTTAAACTATTCAGTTTGAATTGAGAATTGGTGGGAGTAATCATTGGCCTTGCATTTGGTATGTTAAAAGACTTAAGAATCTGCTTAACATACTTTGCCTGAGATAACTTCAAGACACCCCTTTTCCTATCTCTGATTATGTCCATGCCCAAAATTCTAGAAGCATGACCCAAGTCCTTCATCTCAAATAGTTCCATTAAGTTTCCTTTTAACTTATGTATTTGTCTAAAATTCTTAAAAGCAACCAGCATATCATCAACATAGATCAGTAAGTAGATTCTGTCTTGAATACCCTTACCTCTAAGATACACGCAAGGATCATAATGACTCCTCTGAAACCTCTGACCTTTCATAAAATCATCAAACTTCTAGTTCCACTGTCTAGGTGACTGTTTCAAACCAGAGAGTGAATTTTTAAGCAAACAGACCATCAACTCTTTTCCTTTTTCCTTAGATACCTCAGGGTTACTCATGTAGATTTCCTCATCCGAAGTTCCATGTAGAAAATTTGTTTTAACATCAAGTTGTTCTAATTCCAGGTCATGATTAACCACTAGAGATAGCATGATTCTGATTGAATAAGTTTTTACTACTGGAGAGAAAATTTCATTATAGTCAACCCCCTCCACCTGAGTGAATCCTTTTGCAACCAATCTGACCTTAAACATCGGTGCTTCCACTCCTGGAATCCTTTCCTTGTATTTGAAAATCAATTTACAGCCAACTAGCTTCTTACCAAGAGGCTTAGGAACTAGCTTCCAAGTTTCATTCTTAGCTAGTGACTCTATTTCTTCCTTCTTAGACTGCTTCCATTCCTTCCAGTATTTACTTCTCTTAGCTTCCTGTACTGTCTGAGGTTCATTATGTCTAAATTCTCAGCACATGATAAAGCATAAGCTAAAAATTCTCCACTTTCAAATATAGAAGGTGGCCTTATTGCCCTTCTAGTTCTGTCTTTAGCAAACATGTAGTTACCAAGATCTTCAGGGTCTTGTACTGATCATGTAGACTCTTCCTTTTTTCTCAGACTCATCAACCCGAACTAGAACTAGCTCCACTTGAACTTGACACAGTAGGACGATGTATCAAGTCTGTATGAAAAGAATCCCTCTTCTTTTTCTTATCCTTAGGCTCCTTATTCTGTGCACAGTCTTTAAACACTTGTTCTTCATGAAAAATGACATTTCTACTTATAGTACAATTCCCATACTCAGGAACCCAAACTTTGTAGCCATGAGTACCCTGAGGGTACCCCTTGAAGAACCCTTTTACAGCTCTTGAGCTCACCTTATCCTGAGTAACATGTACATAAGCAACACATCCGAATCTCCTTAAGTGTTCAAAATTGATCTTAGAGCCAGGCCATAGTTCCTCTGGTATCTTAAACCTTACTGTAAATTATGGGGATCTATTAATTAGATATATTGCTGTAGATGCAGCTTCAGCCCAAAACTATTTTCATAACCCTGTTTCAGCCAGTAGACAACCCACCTTGTTTATGATAGTTTTATTCATCCTTTCTGAAACCCCATTTTGCTGAGGAGTATAACAACAGGTTTTGTGTCTTTTGATACCTAAAGCTTTACACAGATCATAAAATTTCATATTACAGAACTCTAGGCCATTGTCTGTTCTTAAGCATTTGATTTTCTTCCCTGTCTTATTCTCTACTAATTTCTTCCACTCCTGAAAACTCTGGAATGCTTCACCCTTAGATCTTAGGAAATAGATCCACACTTTCCTAGAGTAATGTTATGGGTGATTTTGGTCGTTCTTTGTAGCACTACGGAAGCCGGAGGTCAATGAATGTATAATGTGTGTGATTTGAAGATATCCTAACCTTAAAGATCAATAATGGCGAAAGAACGAGTGTTGTATTGATGTCTTAGCCTAGGGTTTCGTGTGTCCACGTTTTGCCCTTAAGCTTTATATTTATACATGGAGTTCATGATTATCCCTCCAAGAATTGGATAGCTATCATACATCCAACTAGGATAATAGCGCACTATAAAAGAAATCTGAAATTTTAGTCAGTACTTCCAGACGACTTCGAATTGTCTTTGGAGAGATGCTCGGTTCCCGGTTGATGCAAGTCATATAAGCCGAGAACCTATTGCAGAATTCAATATCGAGACGGAACCAGGTCGAAATCGCAAACGGGAAACGTAAGCCGGAATTATTCACTACACGCCCTAAAACTGAGAGTAAACCTAGGTCTTGTCCTAAACCCAGCACACTTGTCTCGAACATCTCAAGACATAACCGATATGAGAGCCCAAAACTTGTCTCTTCGTCTATATTCGCATGTTTACAAGAATCTAAAAGACTAAGTCACTCAAAAACTTGCACCCGAAACAAACAACGAATACAGCGATCCTTCAAAGAATGGATATGAGACGAAAACTCATAATCTATCTCCACGTACGCAACACTACTCATACACTATCAAATCGAAATGAAAACTTCATTCATTAATACGAAACCACAAAGCAGCAAGGGATTCGTCGTCGCACATGACTAGTCCCAAAACATTAAAAAATGGCCATATCTGACCAGAACGAACCACAACAAAGACAAACGCCCTGAACGGGACTGCAACCTCACTCATCATTCGCGCATAGGACCGTGTCTTCACCTGCTACATCACTAGAACTCAGAGTCACGTCATCTCCTCCCCCCTCCACAGCGTCATGAAGCTAAATGTCCGCGGGATCTTTCCTCTCAGGGTTATCGGAAAATAGCGGAAGGGCACAATCAGATTTCAAAGCGGCAAAGATAGAACAGAAGTCCCCCTCAGCGGCCTCCAGCTCTGCTTTGCGAGCGAACAGCTTGGCCTCTTCGGCCTGCCGAGACGGGTACTCTCCGTCAAAAAACATATGAATCTCACTCATTGCTCCATCGATAACCGGCAGGGCGAGATCCCTGTTCTGAACATCCATCAATGAATCGAGATAGCTCGCAATCTAGGCAAAATGAGTGCGAGAATTGGCATACAGAGTAGCCCTCGACTCAGCCACAACATCCGCAATCCCACGACTCAATGAGCTTTCCTCGCACTGCTTCTGACGCCGCAGGCGACGCAACTGCAAGGCTTTAGCCTTCCTATTCGTCTTTTCCTTAAGTAACGAGCTCGCCATCTTCCCAAGCTCGTTGTTTAGCAACGATCTCACCGTCATTCGAGCAACAATGACTAGCCATCCAAAACGGTTTTTAATATCAAGAAAGTCTAAATGGTTGTGTTTTCAATCCTTTCGGAAAAATCATCCGTCAAAAATGCTTAAAAACATTTTGGTACCAAAAAGAGTGTCCTGGAACACTAACCGACCATCTGGTATTCAAAACGACCAATCGGAACGCAAAACGACCGAGGAAAAACACAACACAGCTGAGAACACGTCCCGATCGGCCGCCGGATGCTCCAGGACCGGAGTGTGCCACACCAAGACACACAACCGGTGTCCAGGGTATCGTGCCTCGTCCGTGTGCCTTTGCTGTAGTTCAAGACCGGTTGGCGTTACTCCCAGGACCAGGTCTTGCCGAGGGTTTTCACGCGGCCGGTCATGGGTGCTTCGTGCTCCGTCCGTGATTCCACAACCGGTCGGCGTGTTTTCCACGGCCCGGACCATGCCGAAACGTGTCTGTCGACCGATCCTAGAGGTAAATTGCTCAAATTTTAAATTTTTGTGTCTAGCACCCATTTTTATAAAAATAAACCAATTTCCCTAAAATACTAAACCAATTTTTAAAGAAAAGGATGAAAAACAAGGGTTTTGATTTCTAATTTAGTAGTTTTGGATCTAAAACTCTAAAAACTTATCTCTGTCTCTTTGACAACTCTTGGAACCCTAAAGAATAAAATCTGAAAACCTTAAATCTTTTGTTCTTCTACTAAATTTATATAGATTTCCATTGAAGAATCATATTCCTTTCATCATTCAAACATCAAGGTATGTTCTTAAACTCTCTTCCTCTTAAAGTTACAAGTTTTAAGATTTTAAAAATTTCTTAGAATTAGGCTTTTCTTAGCTTGATTCTTAGAAATTTCCTTTAGAAAAGCTTGTTGGGTTCATGAAATACACTTAGAACATGTTAAGTTGCTTGTTTTCAATAGATTTTGAAATTTCAAAATTTTTGAATTTTTGTGAGCATAGAAATCCTAAAATTAGTGACTAAATTTGATAAATTTGATTGTTCTAGAGCCATTTCTTTATGTATAACTACGATATGCTAGTTATTTTGCATCATTTGTCCTTAAAATTGAAATTTTTTGTGATTGTTTGGGGGGTTTTTTGGACATTTTTCGATGGAGAAGAACAAGAATAATGAAATCGATGGTTTTAGGGTCTTTCGGGTTTTGGAAGAGGGATGAGTGAAAGACTAAGAGATATGTAAATGATTTCTTTATTGATCTCAGAGAATCGAGTACAATGTATGTATTTGCGTAAAAGCTTTCAAATCCTTGAATTAGGGTTTTCCATTTATCTTATGCATAACTCCTAAATTCGAGCATATCATACAAAATAAATATTTCCCAAGATTCAATACGACATTTGTATTTATCTCTTAAGATCTTAGATCAACTTAAGGGATATCCGCCCTATTTCCGCTATGGTCTCGGCTTGGCGATGGTGTCCTTGGCTATGGCTTTGGTTAGCACCTACAACTAGGGGGTTTATCTATGTCTCCTTGGTCTAAGCTATAGCCGGACTCTAAGCGAATAAAATCACCCCCAACAATGATGATTTTTGGCTAAGTGTGTTAAATCCGAAAATGATTTTGAGTTTTTTAGAAATTTGAGTTCTTACTTGTTTGATGATTTTGAATTGTTTCTCATATTTTTAGATGTTTATTTGGTACTACAATTGCTTAAGAACATATATAGATTCTCTTTGAAGTTTTCAAGAGACTCATTGTCTATTTGAGTTTTGATTTTGTAGGATATTCAACAATGGACAATGAGGAGAATGTGAATAAATCAAGAAGGATAGCTATCTGAAAGGAACGAGCTTTGAAGATTCAAGAGCCAATCAATCCTTCTAAACACGGAAAATTCAGGAGGTTGAAAAAATCCCACTAAGAAGAATTCAAAGGAGGTAAAAAAGAAGCATGGAAAAGATATTGCTAGAGAGAGTGAAGCTACTTTGAGTGATGAAACAGATGAGAATAGAGAAGAGACACAAGGAGAGAAGATGGTTTATGCTCCGATTTCTCAAATCATAAATGATGTGCGAAAGTCTCCACCACCAAAGAAGCAAATAAAATCGAGAGGTAAAGGACTTAAAGTCACGGTTTTGGCACCTACGAAACCAAGAAGAAGAATGGTTGGACCGAAATTAGATTTAAATGTTGATTATGGGGCTGCCCTTGCAACCATAAGGGTTCAAGCTCCATTGAAGATTGATTTCCCAACAATTGATGCTCTAGGATTGACAAGAGATGTCACTTGGTTCTTGGATTCTTTGAAGTTGAGAGCTTTTGTAGAGATTTCTTTCGCGGTATATGAGGAGCTTACCGAGGAATTCCTTAGCACTATTGAGCTCTCATATCCCATGGAAAAATGAGCTAAGGCTCAAGATGGAGTTTTCACTTTCACGGCTAGAGGTACCTCTTACTCTTTGACTATTGGTGAGTTGTGTGAGATTATGCACTCGGAATGTTTAGATAAATCTAAGTTTAGCTCGGATCATGCGGCCTACACCATTTGGGATCGATTTTCTCATGAGACACTTAGGCCTAGGCATTCGAAGGAGGCCAAGATTGGACATCCAGGTGTTTGATATGTGCATAGGCTCATTTCGTAGAGGATCTTTAGTAAGACCAAGCAGAGTTCAGTACTTAGAGATGAGTTCTTCATCCTCATCTCTCCTTTTGTTGCTAGTACTCAGAAAGCCAACCTATAGGTCTCATTTTGGAGAGATCATCACTGCTATCCTCACTTCTAGAGGAGTAGACTTGAGTGCTGAGACTCTTATGGATTGCAAAGGATCGCTAGATCTCTCTGCAGTTGATGGAATGATTCCCACCACCTCCAGAAGGAAATTTTATAGGAGTTGGAAACCAAGGAAATCAAACATTCCACTTTCCTAGAGAAGAACCAAGGATTGGGGATGGAGATGAACCAAGGACCATTAGTGAGCGAATGGGTATAAGGCCACCACCAATCCGCAATAACAACTTCGAAATCAAGTCAAGCTTGATTAACATGGTGCAAAATGCAAGATTCTTTGGTCTTGCATTGGAGAATCCTTTGGAGCACCTAGATAACTTTGAGAGGTTATGTGGAACAGTGAAGATAAACGATGTAGGGGAAGATGTTGTGAGGTTAAATCTCTTTCCATTTTCTTTAAGCGACAAGGCCTCACAATGGGTAAAGAGTGTGGTGACTTCTAGTATCACCACTTTTGACGAATGCAAGAGGAGGTTTCTAGCAAAGTTTTTCTCACCACAAAGGACGACTAAGATTAGAAA
>OVAN01015411.1:0-11348 GCA_900406275.1 Anastatica hierochuntica
TTCCGAAAGGTTCTGTTTTCCAGTTTCAGAGATCCAGGGTTGCATCAAAAAGCATTGTCTCTCTTTGTTTTAAACATTGGGTAGGAGACTCATTCATCAGCTCTCTTTAAGACGAGCCATTTAGTATCAAAGTCTATTGATGCTGTGGCAGTAAGGAGGAATGGCTTTCCTATGATCAATGGGAATTTGGCTTGGTTGGACTTAGTATCCACAACCACAAAGTCACACTTAACAAGTGTATTGTTCACCCTTAGCTCAATGTCCTCAAGCCTTCCCATATGAGTCTTTTTAGATGCATCCCCAAGTAAGATGGGATCCGCTCCCCTCTTGATCTTGTGTAGAAATCAAAGTTCTTTCACACGGTCTAGCGAGATGACATTCAAACTAACACCGGTGTCCGCCAAAGCATCCTCAAAATGGTAATCTTTAAGATCACATGGAATTAGAAACTCTCCCTCATCATTGCTCTTCTCTAGAGTCTTTTCAATGGCTCTAGTTATTGGGATTTCATTGTCCCTCATGATCTTCTCAACTTTATTCCGTTGAGAAATGGCCTTTTCCAACTTCTTTTTGACAATGTCATTTATCTTAGCTTCTTCTTCCCATTCCTTGGGAATGTCCAAAAGACATTTCTTCTTGAGTTCTTTGTAATGTAACTCAAGGATTTGCTTCTTGAAGCATTGAGGGTATGGGAGTGTGGATTTAAGAACCGGAAGACTCAAATTAGGGAAGTCTTCCTCACTCACCTGTTCTCCTCTAGGAATATACCTAGGAATCTTTTCCTTTTTCTTTAATGTCGCATCCCTTGAGACATTGGGTTTCTCTTCTTTCATGAAGCTATCATCCTTCTTAGCTTCCTCAAAAACATCTTCCTTAGTAGCCTTATCAACAAGCAAAGGCTCTTCTTCTTCTTCTTCCTTCTCAATGTCGACACCTTGTTTATCTAAAGGATTGTCCCTTTTCTCAAGCTCCTTTCCAATCAGAGCATCTTTCTCTTTAATTTCAAGGTCAAATTCGGCATGACCTTCCTTAAAATTTGGGTTTCCAACCAAATCCACATCCAAGCAATCAACAATCTCATCAAGAGGATTCAAAATAAATTCTCAAAATCATCAATAATCTTTTTCTCTTCAAGAGTAAAGACAATACCATCCCATGGTTGAGGGTTGTGGTCGATCTCTTATAAGAATGCATTGCAAAAGTCATTGCTTGATTCTCCCTTCTCAATAGAAACTCCTTTTCCTTTATGGTCCGAGATCACTTGTTGGAGTTGAGAATCTATTACCTTAACATGTGTAGCAAGAGCTTCATGCTTGACATTCATGTCTCGGTAGATGCACTCTATCTTCACATTCATCTCCCCAAACTTCTTGTTAAGCTCGGCTTTTGTCTTGTTTTGTCCTTCCACTAGCATCTTACGCATAACATGATTCTCTTCTTCTTCTTTGGTAGGACCGGTTGGTTGTCGAGGCTTTTGGTAGTAGCCTTTCTTAGATTGGTATTGGTACCCTTGTTGGTTTGTCTTTGAAGGATAGACTTGATCTTGTGGATTCTCCACATTAGTGCTTCAGTAAGATAAGTTTTTTTTGTTGAAAGGCTTGTACCTTGGTTGAAGGGTTCTTGGTAGTACCCTCCTTTTATGTAGCTCACTTCTTCTTGATTCTCAACCTCTTGTTCTTCGACTTCGGTTTCCGAAAAGTGAACACTTCTTCTTGTTTGTTGAATGATCCTATCAACCTTATCACTTAGCTCCTTGATCTTATCTTCCTTAGATCTGGTGCTTCTCACCGTTCTATCATATTCATTCCCATCGCAATTGTCGCTTTGGGCTAGGTTGTCTATGAGCTTCTCTCCTTGATCGGCGGAAAGACTAGAAAAGCTCCCCATGGAGGCGAAGTTCAAAGCCAATCGGTACTTCTCTTGTATACCTCTATGGAAAATTTGAAGTAAGTTGCCCTTTTTGATACAATGGTGAGGACAAATGCTTATGTACCCATTGAAGTGTTCCCGAGCTTCATAAAGCGATTCCATTCCTCTTTGCTTAAAGGTAGAGATCTCATTCCTTATCTTTGTCGTCTTTTGGGGCGAGAAGAACTTAGCCAAGAATCTCCTCTTACCCTCGTCCCATGTTGTGATAGAAGATGTCACATCTCCTTTCTCCCATTAAGATGCTTTGTCTCCTTAAGAGAATGGAAACAAAGTCAATTTGATGATGTCCTCTGGCACTCCATTAATTTTCACCGTTCCGTTTAGCCTTTCAAAGTTGTCCAAGTGCCCAAGAGGGTTTTCCAACGCAAGACCAAAGAATCTAGTGTTTTGCACCATATTGATCAAGCTTAACTTGAACTCAAAGTTGTTGTTTCGGATTGGTGGGGGTCTTATACCAATCCTTTCGCCATTAGTGAATGGCGCATCGCCTTCTTCAATCCTAGGTTCTTCTTGTGGGAGGTGGAATTGACAGTTCCCTTGGTCTCGATGACCCACGAAATTTCCTTGATTGAGAGGGGGAATTTGTTCTTGTTGAGGGTTCTCCATAGGTGGAGGATTCTCTTGTTCAACCTCTCGATTCATACCCAACCTTCTTAGATAGACTTGTCTTTCTCTAGCTCATTTTTGTTTTGATTGTTGCCTTTCAATAATTGTTGGATCAATGTCAAGAAGTCTTGTATTTGGCTCACTTCTTGATCTTGTTATCATGTACCTTCACAAATCAAAGAAAATCAACAAAAGAAAATAAGAAACTTAAATAAAATAAGCAAAAAGATAAATCTTAGTCCTTGAATCATAGAAATCTATTTGAAGATCCTAGATAAAGCCTAAATCCAATGGCAACGACGCCAAAAATTGACGTGGGCCAAGTTTATAATTTATAAACCTAATGCCCTACTTTCTATCCTGCAAGAGAACGGGGTCAATCGTAGTACTTTAGGGTTGTCCAAGGATTTAGAGGCTAGAGTAGTTGAACCTAAACAAAGAGAATGCACTAAGAGCCCTAGTCTAGGGGGCGACTTAGTAGGGGATTGTCACGGGTCTCCACTAAATCTAATGGTAATAATGGCCAAACATGGTGAAAACTCATAAAAGAAAGCAATAAGAAACTAACAAGAAAGTAAACACAAAAAGGAGTAAATTTTGATCTAATCAAATAAAAGATAGGATCTTGAGAAAATGGTTACGGGTTCGGGTTCAATCTAGAGATGTGATGGACTTTGGTAAGGCTTTATTAGAGGATCAAAGCTATCCTAGACCAAGGATCCCTCTATTATCGATTAACCCACTCTCGTGACGGAGATCTATTCACCTATACATGGTACAAAGTTCAACTCTCGTTTGTTGCCTATCTAAACATGTATGTGATAGTGTTTCTCAAGCCCTTCTAGTCATCTAGCACCTAGGTAACATCCACTCTCATGAGCCCAAGTGAAACGCATAGATATAGTTCTCTCAGGCATTTCATTGAACACTTTCGAGGCGTCAATGAGCAAGCAAATAACTATGAACAACTAAACTAGATCTAGTAGGAATCTATGCCAAGATCTAGCCTAATCATCCATAAAAACCCTAGATCTATCCCTATCATACAATATCTCAAGATCCAAGATGGATCTACTCACTAAGAGTCATGGAAATCCAAAGACAAGAGATGGGTCTTTGAACTCCCATGGTCTTAGATAAATAGATCTAAAGAAAGAGATGAAGAAGAAAAGATTCAAATCACTCAAGAAAAATAAAGAGTTATTACAAAGTTCTTAGATCTCAAAATGAAAGAAAAGATACTTGTTCTTAAGCATAAGTTGTGATATGTTATGTTCTTGGTACATAAGGGGGCTATATATACTAAGGGAAGGAGAGAGGAAGCCCTAAAAAGGGTCTTTTTCTCGTCAAAGTTGCCTGGCATCGACCCAAGGGAGGATGGCATCAACCCCTGGGTCGATGTTGGTTCACGTTGGGCAGCTAGTCTGTCAAGGGAGGATAGCATCGACCTAAGGTTGGCCAGCATCGACCTCTGGGTCGATGGCAGGGTCCCTTGGCAGCTTCTTCTGCCTTTTTTCTCCTCTTAGATGCCTTGCTTGATGCCAACTTCTTCCATAGTGTTTAACTCCTTTTTCCTTGGTTTTTAGATCCATTTCCACCTTAGATTCATCTCTAGAGCCTCCATGAATCCATCTTGAAATTGCACCTACAAATGCAAAGAAAGTGGTATGCAAATGCAATATGCTCCTAAACTAGACTCTAGACTTAAACTAANAAAGTAATGCATTCTAAGACTTATATGCAATATTTAAAAACTAAATGTGGATGAATCTAAGCTAAAATGCATCAAAATAATCATGAAAATATGTACACATCAATTAGTAAATTTTGTCTTCATACATTCTTCGGGTTCCTTGAATCTTATGAGACCTCTTTGTGTAGTCAAATTTCCAATCATTCCTTCGAGCCCATAGAAGATTAACGAACTTTGGGCCCTTATGAATATAAAGGCGATGTTTAGATCTTAGAATATTGATTGCTTAGGTTTCTAGAAACATGGGATAGCTGACAAGGTTTTAAGACTTTTGCAGTATCAGGTTACTGGAACATTAGAAGTATTAGGTTCATGGAAACCTTTGAAGTAATTGCTAGGATTTTAAGACCTTCAGAATATTAGGTTTCAGGGAACCTGAGATAGTTAATAGGATTTTAAGAATTTTTAAATATTTGGTTTCCGGGAAACTGAGACAGTTGATAGGACTTTAAAACCTTTGAAATATTAGGTTTCTGGGAACCTTTGAAGTATTAGGTTCTTGAGAACCTTTGAAGTAGTTGATAGGATTTTAAGAACTTTGGAATATTGGGTTTCTGGAAACCTGAGATAGTTGATAGAATTTTAAGACCTTTTAAATATTAGGAGCCGTCTAACGACAAATATGAAGAGATATCATTGATCTTACGAATTCGAATATTTTACAGCATATATACAAGCCTTGCGGTTTAAGATTAGATCTAGTGAAGAAAAAGAAATCTAGTAGCCATATGTCTAGAGAACGAGGCCTGTGGCTCTTGGAACGTCCATCTTGACTCCTGAATCCCTTTGAGGGAAAATAATGGTTTTTCAGGAGGTGGGGGCTGAACTCATTGCAAGAGCTGCCCACGTACCTTGTCAAGTGATCAAGCCTAACGTAGTTCGATTGTTTGGGAGTACCTAGTGATAATACTTCTTGAGGTTCATGGCGTTCAATGATCGTATTTCGGGTACTCTGGTTCGTATCTTTATGAGCTTGTATACATTAGGTTGTACCACATGGGTGATCTGATAAGGACCGTCGCAATTGCTTCCTAACTTCCCGACACCTTGCTCTTTGGTATTGTCAAACACTTTTTGTCACACAAGGTCACCGACTACAAATCTTCGTATTCTGATATTGGAGTTGTAGTATCGCGCCATGACTTGTTGGTAGTTTTGGATGCGAGTTAGGGCTTGGTCTCATCGTTCTTCAATTAGGTCGAGGTTATCAAGCAATAACTGATTATTGATTTCGCGATTCGAGGTGCACAGACTTCGTCGGAGGCTTCCGACTGAGGTTTCGGCTGGGACGACGACTTCCATCTTGTATACTAAAGAGAAAGGAGTTTCCTCTATACCTCTTCTTGGGGTAGTCCGGCATGCCCAAAGAACTTCAAGTAGCTTTTCGTACCAAGACCCCTTCTTGATGTCCAGATGCTTTTTAAGGTTTGCCAAAATGGATTTATTAGCGGCCTCAATTTGCCCGTTTCCCTGAGGATACCGAGATGTCGGTGTGGTGAGATGTATGTTCCACCTTTTGCAGATTGCCTTGAAATCGTTGGATATAAATTACGATCCGTTATCGGTTACGATAGGAGATTCCATGGCGACATACGATATCTCGCTATACGAATCTTTCTACCTCGAATATGGTTACTTGCTGGAGGGCCTCAACGTCTATCCACTTAGTGAAGTAGTCAGTTAGGACTAACAAGAAACGTAGTTTATGTTGCCCTTTACCTGAGGCTACAAGGGATCCTACGACATTCATTTACCACCGCATAAAAGGATACAGAGCGGACATAGAAGATAATTTCTTAGTTGGTTAATGGATTATCGAGGCGGGTCTTTGGAATTTATCGCATTGAGAGGAATAAGCCTCGCAGTCGGCGATTATCGTTGGCCAAAAGTACCCTTGTCTCTTTATTCGGATGGCTAAAGCTCGTCCTCCGGAATTGTTACCGCAAGAGCCTTCATGTACTTCTTTCATAAGCTCGAAGGCGTCAAGACCATGAACACATTTCAGGTAAGGCCATGATATGCTTCGTTTGTAAAGGTGTGCGCGGTTGTTTATACATATAAAATCACAACGAAACTTTAATATTTATAAAAGCCCGTTTCCTAATAATCACACAATCCGTAAGTGCATGGATAAGCTATTTTAGTACTTTGGGGTCGAACCACAAGAAGCACATCAGGCTAGAATAGTCTAAACTTCGAGAATCCATAATCCCTCCTAATATAAGCGAATCTAGAAGGTTTGGAGGTATTAATAATCTACTAAGAAATGCAAAACAAAAGCAATAATATAAAAAGATAGATAAAGCAAAGCAAGAAAGTTAATTAAGGAAAAGAAACAAGCATTAACTTAAATGGCAATGACTAATTAAAGATAAGTAAAGTGATGGATCAAGGGTGAGTGTAATTGAAGAGACTACTGAGATGATAATAGTGGTGTTAGGTCAAGCTATTAAGAACAATTCCATGACCAAAGACATCTATAGTTTACTCCACTCTCATGGTAGTAAACCATTTCTATATGATGCAATCACTCAACTCTTGCTTATTGTGATTGACAAATCAATAAGAATAGTTAAGAATAGGTCAATTTAGTCACTAAACTCCCTAGCAATAAATTCTCATTGGCTAAGAAAGGTTTAGCATGAATTCGGTTCTCCTAGACATTTCATCGAACACCTCTCGGGCGTGCAATGCATACATATCAAAATTCCTTCAAATCAAGCATTAAGGCCTCATAATCCATTAGAAACTACAGATAAACTATCCCTAACACCATCATTACAATCCTATCTAGCCAAATCTCAAACACCCAAGATCCATCTAAAGAACCTACTCACAAATCATGGAAGAGAAGAGAGTAGAGATGAAAAACATAAACATAAATAGATAGATAAAAGATCCAAGATTCATATATATATAAGGGAGATTCTTAATTTTAAAGATCAAGAGAATAAACTTAAAACATAAAGCAAAGTGTTGGAAAGTTGATAAAAGAAGAGAGGTTTTTTTTAGGCTAAAGGGGTATATATACTAAAGGAGGGAGAGAGGAAGCCCTAAAAAGGTTTATTTTTCGGGCAAAGGCAACGCAACATCGACCTTAGGTGACCTAGCATAGACCTGCATTGTGTTGGGTAGCTTCTTCTTCTTCTTCTTTCAATTGCCGTCAGAATGGCATATTATTTGCATATACTCTCTTCTCCACTTCCTCTTGGACCTTGATTCTCTTTGATTCTTCACCATTTAAGCATCAAGAATCTATCATCGCAAACTCTTAAGTTGCTCATCCAAAGGTTGCACCTACAAGTGCAAAAGAATGCAATGCAAAGAGAAAATCATAAACTAGACTCAACTTAGAAACTTTATGAATTCTAACAACTAAATGCATTATATACAACCTAAATGTAACTAAAACACATACTAAATGATGCTAAATATGCGTTAAATTATGAACACATCAACTCCCCCGGACTTGTCCTTTGCTTGTCCTCAAGCAAATAACAAAGACCAAACCCGGAAGTGAAGTTTGAAATTGCGAACTCAAAAACCACAATAGAAAAGAGATGCCTTATGCTCAATGTCCTAAAGATAAGTATCATAGTGCATGGATCAACAAACACTCAATGTACTTCGCCATATTGATCACAAAACAATCTCTAGGAACCTAGGCTAAGCATCCACAAGTCACTTCCTCAACCAATCTCATTAACATTCAATTAAGCTTTGATATGCATTCTTTACTTATGGGAAAAGTATCTAATCCATTTGCTTTGGTAGGAGAAACGATAATAATAAGAAGAAGTGTTTAAAGAGAAGGTTTCACTCATTTTAAATATGTTTCTCTCAAATAGTAGTGCAAGACATTAAGCAAAATCGAGGTGGAGTCAAACAATGTATGCAAAAGTTCCTAAGTCTACTTATCTACCCTTTGTGTTTCCCACTTACGTCCTCGAAACCAAGATCCTTTTACTCACTTAAGCTTATTTTTCTTTTTCTTCTTATGACAACTAGAGATATATTTCCATTATGTACTTAGCTTCTAACTTTCTTTATATTTTTCTAGAGTCACTTTCTAATCAAACTCTTTGATTCATTTTTATTTTCTTAAACTTTAAATATGGACTCTTCTAGACTTTTCGTATAATCTTGTAAGGTTGGAGCTATTCTTTTTCTAATCTTTAGTGCCTTTTCTTCTTATTTTTTTCTTTCCTTTTTTCGATTTTCTCTTCCTTCTATTTCCAACTTAAACCTTGGATGATCTAGCATTAAAGCTCTACTTCCTATAGTTGAGATACCAATACATTCCCATACCCAAAAGCCAAAATGCTAATCAAAGAACAACCTCCCTATATTTCTAATTAGCCTTAAAGTGAGTCTAATCCTAAGGAAGCACTCCCTTGTCGTTCAACTTCTTTCCACAGTAATTTTTGCCCATGTGTGCACTTTCCGAAAGAGGCCTCACATTCAAATTAATAGGGGGTTTGAAAGGAAGGTCTAAGGGTTGATAAGGGTGTGGTAACTGTTACGGGTGATTTTGGTCGTTCTTTGTAGCACTACGGAAGCTGGAGGTCAATGAATGTATATCGGAGGTAGTTTGAAGTTGTTCTAAGCTCAAAGATCAATAATAGCGAGAAAAGGTGAGTTGTATTGATTTCTTTAGCCTAGGGTTTCGTGTGTCCATGTTTTGCCCTTAAGCTTTATATTTATACATGGAGTTCATGATTATCCCTCCAAGAATTAGATATATCATATTTATCTATAAAGCATATGCATCTTTATCTACATAATACACATCATTATCTGTTAATTTAAATAACAAAAACAAGCAAGAGTCAGATGTCGGCTGGCTTCCGGCTTCCGGCTATTCACGGTCGTCTGACTTCCTGCTTCTGGTTACACAACATCGTCTGGCTTTCTGCTTCAAGGCATTCTCCTGCTTTGAGGTCTTACTGCTTGTTGGTGTCAAAAATGGTCATCTCGAAATCAATGTCCAAGATCGCATCTCTAATCGGACTTACACGGTAACACGACCAACGTCTAGACTCACCACCGTCTAGACTTACTGTCGTCCAGACTTATCGTCATCAAGACTTAATGTTGGGGTCAAAAACGGTACCATCGAAATCGACGCCCGAAACTTCCGGAGGCATACAAATACAAACTTCGAAGCGAAACAAAACCACCAAAAGCATTGAAGAACCGCTTCGCTTCGGAGGAGTGTCTAAACGCCAATTGACGCCAAACCTACGGATGAGTCTTGGAACCGGTTGACGACTGAACTGGAAGCCGATCTAGACGTCAATTGGAACCGAGACCGAGGGTCCTTCTTGGCGCCAATTGGCGCCAAGACCAAGCTTAGTCCTTGGCGCCAAGACCAAGCTCAGTCCTTGGCGCCAACTGGCATTAGGACCAAGCTCAGTCCTTGGCGCCAACTGGCGCTAGGACCAAGCTCAGTTCTTGGCGCCAACTGGCACCAGGACCAAGCTCGGTCCTTGGCGCCAACTGGCGCCATGACCAAGCTCAGTCCTTGGCGCCAACAGGCGCCAGGACCAAGCTCGGTCCTTGGCGCCAACTGGCGCCAGGACCAAGCGCGGTCCTTGGCGCCAACTGGCGCCAAGACCAAGCCCGTTGGCGCTGAGACGCGGGTAGCGTTCAGCCGTAGTCCGTTGACTAAACCACGTCCCCTCCGATCATCATTTCCTTCGAATCGTCACTTGATCGTCTCTCGTTGTGTCTCGATTAGAGTTTCTGTGAAACCGTCATGACAAGAATCGCAAGGATTCGTGCTTTCCGTGGATTCCGTGTCAATAGTATAAAACGACGACGGTTAACTTAAGCACCGGAAGCGTCTAAACGATGCGGTTGACCGCATCGGTCCACAGAGTTTTTGCCGCTTATTCCTGCAAGAAACAGTTTTCCGCGATAAGTCGTTAAGGTCACTTAGCCGCGAAACGGCCCGGAAGGGCCCAAACCCCGATAACGGTCCATTTACGATTTTCGGGTGAGAACCGGCCCATTTGCAATGATGGTTCATTAGGGTTTTCTCGAAAATGTCAAGTTTGGGAAGATAGGGAAAAGATCTCGAAAAGATTTGGGAAAATCAGGGAAAAAGGAATATTCCCGCGAAAAGATATGCACGAATCGGGAGGGAAAAGGAAATCGAGCCAGCCCACGAGGAGCTATGTAAAGGGCGCGAAGTCATATACAATTCATTCATTCACATATCTTTTCGTCACCACAAAACACTTAGAAAAACTAGGGTTCTTGTTTCCTTTTTCGTTAGCGAGCTGCGTCTCAACTAGGTTACGAGTCTGCGTCGTAGTTCTAGGTAACCGTCACCAACAGATCTCGTGGCCACGGCATAATACCGGTTGCGCACGCTCCGATCACGAAATTCGAATAAGATCCCTAAACTTCTTTGTTAACTGTGTCTGTCGATTCGTTCTTCCTTTACGTTTTTCACATACTTTAGATTCGTTCTCATATTCGCTTTGTTTTACGAATCCTGTTATGTTTTCACCGTTAATTTCATATCACTTCGCAATCTATTTCGTATTTAATCTACTTTCGTTATCAACNTGTTTCGTAATTCGAATATCGTTAACCTAAATCTAGCATACTGCTCGTCCATACGTTTTACTCACGCTATTTTGTTTTATCTTATCTCGCAGATAAATTTCGTATTTCTCATTAACTAATTCGCTAATTCACTATCTTGGTCTGTTGATTTCTGGCTACAGAATCCGTGAACCACATATCATTAACAGTGAGAATTTCGGTTCCCACAGTTTGGCGCTAGAAGGAGGGGGCACACGCGATTTCTTCACGCTAATCACAGATCAATCATGAACACTGACAACCAGAACAACCAACCAACTCGTGAAGGCGGCAACGCCAACGAAAACGTTGAAATCACTCCAACGACGAACGTCATCGCGATCAAAGCTGATCCAAACATCGTGGTGTTTGAGGAGATCAAAAACATGTTCTCGACTCTCGAAAAGAAGTCGGTAAAACGTGATGAACTCACCAACTCTCTCGCAAAACAGGTCGAGGCCTTAAC
>OVAN01015412.1:0-11348 GCA_900406275.1 Anastatica hierochuntica
AAATATTTTTTGAATATTTTCTTTATTAATTTCGTTTTTTATTTATTATTTCGTTTTTGTTTTGAAAAAATAAATAAATTTATGAATAATTTTTTTTATTAATCAAATAGTTCATTAAGGACAACATAGTAATCAATCAGTCCAACTTTTAATTTGGTGCAAATTAACTTCATACTTAATATATAAGATAGTTTAGGATTTGGTTTTGTAACAACTTCAAGCAAGATTTATATAATTAACCAAAATTTAATATTTAAAACTATTAGAAAAAGCTAAACAGAAAATAGTCCTAATCCGCGTCAACTTTTCATATTTATAGATCATCTAATCCCAATGATTCAAGGTTCATTTTCGATTTATTTGGTTAAATTATTTTATAGTCGTGATGATAGGTTATATCTTCTCTTTCATTGATTATTTGATTATTATTTTTGTTTGTATGTCTTCGCTCTTCTTTCTGCTATAAACCGTTAGTAGTTAGAGAAGATCTTCAAAGTGTAGTAATCATATATATGATTTGTGACCAACTCTCTCATGAGAGTTCCATCTTATCATATATCATGGTGACAAGTGTCTCTTTAATTATGAATATGACTTTTGCAATTCTTCACTTTTTATTCTTCCATTAAATATAATTTATCATGGTTAATTTTATATCATTAAAAATTTAATTATAACTTAATATATATTTTGAAGATAACTCAAAAAGATATTCGACCTATATATGAAAAATGATTTACAAGTTTTTAATGTTTTTCATATTTTTCACCATTATTTATATATTTTTCTTAAGTTATAAATTTATGACAAAATGAGTTCAAAAAAAAGTAAAACTAAATATGCATTGTCAAGTAAATGATTTATGTATTTTAATTTTAGGAGAAATGTATCTCTATTTTTATCTTAATGGTGTAAAACTCAGTTAAACATATTAACCTCACCTTAAGTTTTCAAAAAAATTTTAGCTAATAATTTTATAACAGAATTCGTGCGTACGCACTGGTACTCACCAAGTTTTTTAATGTTTGTGAAACATGAGAACTTCTTTATTAATCATAAGGAAATATCTTATTTCTATTCGATATTACAATTATAATATTTTGTAATGAAAATTTTCAATGTTTAGAAAACAAAAACATGAGATCAGTAGTATCCAAATGTTAAAAATTTCATTGAGATACCGTCAGATGTGTCATTTAGCTATTTTCATTTTTACAATTTGATCGTCATTTCGAAATATTGATTCTTCTGAAGACATATAGATGGGTCAGAAAACACTTCAATGACACAAATTCTACTTTTTTATATTTTTTTAATTATCTCAAACTTTATTCATTTTTGATCTTTTGCTTTTCTAAAAGATAATGATCAATCCTAAATAATTATTTATTATTTCATTTTAGTACAAATAAAAATGACCAAATTTTATCAATAACTACTTTCACAAAATGTATATATCTCGATACTATAATTTGAGAAACTATTAAAGATAAATAAAAAAAATATTTAATTAACGTGAATCAGAAGAAAAGGGTACAAACGTACACTACATATGTTAGATTTGATCTAGATTTTTTAGGCGTATATTCAAATAAGAATTTGGAGTAATTTGTACTAAAATATGAAATATCATGTTATTCAAACAATAATTTCAAGAAGTCTTGTAAAATTCACTGTTATTGAAATGATGATTTTAAAATATATCCTCAAATCTACTGTTATTGAAAATATTTTTAGTACTGGATTTTAATGATTTTAAGGTATTTTAGTGGAATTGTTTGTTAAAAATACAAAGACCCAAATCACATGATTTTAGGTAGAATTACAGAGAATCTTCAAAATAAACACTAACAACTTTCATAATTCACCAAAATCTTTTAAAGCTCTTTAAAATCAAATCCCCTCGATCACCCGTTTCAATAAACCCCTTAGTTTTAACCTAATCAGGTAAAACACATTCATATAATCCAAATAACCCTAAAACCTTTAGTTTTTAATTTTTTGAGGCTTATGCAATAAAAAAATTTAACTTTCTTATGCAATTAAAAATTTAACTTTCATAGATAGAATACATGATAAATAAACAAAAAATTTAATCACAAATTTTTATTCTGATATTATTTATATAGTTGTAATCTTATTGATGGAAAATAGTTTGATAAATGTAGAATATATATTTGTAATTAAAGCTTAATGTGTTTTAATTCTAATGATATGGATTAAATCACTAATCGCCTATACATTAATTAAAAAGTAAGTTTGTCACATGTCATCACCATAATTGTTTTTAACAAAAAATTATGACATGGCAACTTAAGGTAATTTGATTGGTTTTAAATTAATTTGTTTGCAACTAAAAAAATTTAACATAACAACATAAATTCTTTGAATAAAAGTAGTTGTTGCTAAAAGATTTATTAGTTAGATCTCAAAAAGTGTCATATACGTATTTAATAAAAAAAACTTTATAAAACTAGAACTAATAATATAATAAATAGTTGAATAAAATATAATTATTATCAAATAATTAAATAAAATATAATAAAATTAATTATGAAGTGAGTTTGTCACAGATCTTAAGCATGATGAGTTTCAACCAAAAAAAATTGTCATAACACTTTTATGAAATTTTATGAAGTTTGATTGGTTATAATCATAATTATATTTTTAATATTCCATTTAATAACCCTCTAGATATAATTGTGACTTAACTTAACACATATATTTATAAAATTAATTTTCAATCAATAAAAATTATAGAGAATAATGATATATACCATGAAATCACGTCAGCAAATTTAATCTACACATTAATTGAGGATTTAGTTCACCCTATGTCATCATTATAAAAACTTTTTATCTAAAAAAGTGTGACATAATTTCTATTTGATGCATATTATACGCTACATATAATTTCAAATTTTTTTTCTCAAATTATATTTAAATGATCCTTAAAGATATTTTTGTACTAAATTATATTATAAAAATATTTAGTTTGAAGGATCCAAATTTTCTTTATAATTTACAAAGCATTTCAAGTTTTAAAATACACTTTATAATGAATCTGTATATTTTAACATTCATCTATACTCATTACCAATAAATTTTTACAATGAAAACTATAGAGAATGATGATGTATATCAAGAAAACAAGTTAGTAATTTTTTTAAAAGTCATAATATTAATTATATCCTGATTAAAACGAAATCATTAGTTATACTAAATCAAATAAATTACTAACATTTTGACGATAATTTATCTGCGCATGACGCGGAAAACCATCTAGTTGCACATAAAACAAAAATCTTACACATGCTAAAATCAATTTAATTATAATATATTAGAAATATACTATAAAGTAATAAATATTTGTCATCATATCCGAATATTATTTTGCATAATAGGTTTATAAAAACAGATTTTTAGCTAATTACCTATCGGTTAAATTTACAAATCAATAAATTTTAAATACAAATCATTTAGTTTAATGAACTTAATTTGATATTCAAGTAAAATATAGGTCTTTTAAGAAAAATATTATACCCAATAATCCCTATGACTTAAATGCTAATATTTGTAATTTTTTTAAATCCACCATGAGATAAGTATCTCAACATAAAATTAAAACTATAAATATTACGAGTCCAAATGGAAAAGGTTCGAAGAACTAAAATTCTCCTATTTTAAAAGTCTAAAATCGGAATAACTTAGAGCAAACCGAATAGTCAAGTGCTCACTCGCCTTTAGAAAACAAATATTATTTCGTGAGCAGCGTGAAAAAGAATATATATATATATATATAACAACGTACATAATAACAACATAATTTTTATATTATTAATCAAGATGTCTAAATAACAACGTAACTTTTTTGTCTCCATAAAAATATACATAACACAATTTAACCTCTATAAACAAATAAATTTACATACCATCAAAATCTCATTTTAAAAGAAGGAAAAAGAAAAAGCAGAAGACGATCTTTATGGTAAATTTCATTTTAAGTTAACAGATGAGTATAATGTAGTGATCATAATTCATTATTTTAAAATAAAAGAATCTTCTGGTCCTACAAATATTTATTTATAGAAGTTGTATTGTAATTGGTTTTTATGTATTATATAGTAAGATGTGCAAAGCATAGATCATGTAAAGAAAAGAATGAAAAGATAGAACACTTAAATGACAAAACGCATGATTTTTTTTTTTTTGACATCAACAAAACGCATGATTAAATGAAACAAATTGATACTTTTCTGACGAAATGAGCTTAGCAAGAGTTTTACTTCGGAACGTAGTTACCACTTATAAACAAAGTCGTAGTTAAAAAGAAAAATAAATCAGTTTTTTTTCAGTTGACTAACACGTAAATTCAAAAGAGTAGCCTAAAAGAAACTGGACAACAAAACGAACTCTATAAAAATACTGTAGAAAACAGGAAAAAGACAGGAAGATTTAAATGCCGTAACTGTTTGACCAGCAAATGGAAACGTTATGTAACAAAATAAAAAATAAAATCCAACAACATTAAAAAAAAAACACAAAGAGAGAAGATTAGTTTCGTTGGTCCACGTCAAACATTCTTCTACGCCAGAACCTACAAAACCTCTATAAATACTTCATTTGGTAGATTCGCATGTTTCACCTTCAAACATTCTCAACGCAACAACCAATATTGCACCTAAAGAAAATCACTTACGCATTTTACATATACGTACACACACACACACACACCTATATCAATTTATATCTAGATTCTTACATATTTGGAGAGATATTCTAGATGGATCATTTTTTTTCCTTGTGTCGATATTCATACATGTTCTTCATTGTTTTCGTTGTTGTTCTTAGCCTTATGTTCTTGAAGCAGCTCTTTCTGCGTTGTTGGATATTGCCGGTCCGAGCTCAAAAGAAGCTTAAAGAAAATGGATTTGTTGGTCCATTTCCTAGCTTTCCATTAGGAAACCTTAATGACATGAAGCTAAAGACGACTTTGGCGATGGTGGAGAAGAGAAAATCTTCGACCATAATCAACCATGACATACATTCTATAGCGCTCCCACATTTCGCTCAGTGGCAACAACAATACGGTAACTAATAACTTTCGGTTATCAGTGTTAAATATCTTCATATTTGGACAATATTTTATCTAGATCTTAGTATCCACTTTAATAATGTTTATTATGGTTTTACATATATAACACGAATTACTGGCTACTGTTATGTAGGGAAAGTGTTTGTATATTGGTTAGGCATCGAGCCCTTCTTGTACGTGGCGGATCCTGAATTCTTGAGCGTTTTGTCGAAAGGTGTATTGGGGAAGAGTTGGGGAAAACCAGATGTTTTCAAGAAAGATAGAGAGCCAATGTTTGGTACCGGTTTAGTTATGGTTGAAGGCGAAGATTGGACTCGCCATCGTCACATAATCACCCCTGCATTTTCCCATGGTAATCTTAAGGTATATATAGAACTTACAAAATTACTAGGGTCACGAATATTATAGATTTTGTAGTTCTTTCTCAAAAGCATAAGCCACCGTACCATGATTCATTCAAATCAAAACTTCATACTAGAAAATTTTCTCTTTTTTACCATTACTTTTAATTGATCTTCTTATTCAATAGGCTATGATAAATATTATGGTGGAATCTACGTCCAACATGTTGAACCGATGGGGTATTCAGATAAACTCGGGCAATCCTGAAATTGACATGGAGAAGGAGATCATAGGAACAGCTGGTGAGATAATTGCCAAAACAAGTTTCGGAGTAACGGGGGAAAACGGAACTCAAGTCCTGAAAAACCTAAGAGCCGTGCAATTCGCTCTCTTCAATTCAAATCGCTATGTAGGCGTACCATTTAGCAACATTTTGGGTTTCAAGCAAACCCTTAAAGCCAAGGAGTTAGGCCGAGAGATTGACGGTATTCTTTTGGCAATCATAAACGAACGGAAGAGATCTTTAATCGAAGGAGACGACCACCATGATCTTCTCGGGATGTTGCTTAATGCCGATAAAGGGAAGTTTACGTCAACTGAGCTTGTGGATGAATGCAAAACGTTCTTCTTCGCTGGCCACGAGACAACAGCTTTAGCGCTAACGTGGACGTTCATGCTTCTTGCCATCCATCCCGAGTGGCAAGACACGCTAAGAAATGAAGTCAGACAAGTCATCGGAGATTCAGAGATTGATTATAACAAACTTGCTGGACTAAAAAAGGTACGTTACCTGACATAGTACACAACAATCCACGGGGTTAATTCATAATTATTTGGACGGGTTCCATTTTACTTTTTTACGTTTTCCCTTAGAATTTAATTGGACATAAATAACTTTTAGGTTCCATAATTTAAAAATAAAAACAAAAATGTTTGAATTTAATTCATTTACATGGTCAATACAAGTCCACAGAGACGCGTTGTCTCTTTATAGCCACAACTAATAAACCACATCGCTGACCTATCTATCACGAAGGTGCCACGTCGGAGAGAATCCGCAGTGAATATTCTATTTATTTTACTCATACACAAATATTTTAATTCAAATAATGGGCGCAAATGGATGGTTTTGTAGGAAAAAGACAGAGAGTAAAAAATAACTCCACTACTTTCGATCAAATTAACATAAAATTTACTTTTGAAAAAAGCTGTGAAGAAATCCACACAATGGTTGAAAAAGACCATTTTCCACCAAAATTATTATTCTTCTAAAAGGGAGAGCAACAAATAAAACAAGCGTAACATTTTTTTAATGATAGTTTTCAACTCATTTTTTTTCCAGTTTATTCTTCTCACCTATTTGCACCTAATAATTGCAGATGAGTTGGGTGATGAACGAGGTTCTCCGGCTATATCCACCTGCGCCAAACGCACAACGCCAAGCTCGGAGAGACATTGATGTGAATGGTCGAGTGATTCCAAATGGGACAAACATTTGGATCGATGTGGTGGCGATGCACCACGATGCCGAGTTGTGGGGAGACGACGTCAACAAGTTTAGGCCAGAGAGATTCGAAGGTGATTTGTACGGTGGTTGTAAGAATAAGATGGGCTTTATGCCTTTTGGATTCGGAGGGAGAATGTGTATCGGTCGGAACTTGACCACCATGGAGTACAAGATTGTCTTGTCGTTGCTTTTGTCTCGCTTCCAAGTCTCGGTTTCTCCCAGTTATCGCCATTCGCCAAAGTATATGCTCTCTCTTAGACCGGGTTTTGGTTTGCCTCTAATTGTACGACCACTTTAGATTATTTTAAGACAATAAGGTGCAAATTTCAAGAAGATGCTTCCCTTTTAAATTAATAAATTTTAGACTTTGTAATATTGTAGTCAAAAATGCGTGTTTTGCCATGAATATTTCTGTGTTGTTTCAACTCTTAACTAAAGTTTTATTTTGTTAAACAATTTTCAATTTAAAAGCTGAAACAATTGCTCAAAAGAACCCCAATCTTTTTCCTTATAGTTATAGCTTTGAAACTAAAAACATTAAGAGTGAATCAGGTTTCTGAACCAAAAATTAAAGCTTCACCAGGTTCGTAGTTGTTAAAACCAGTAATTACCTAACAAACTTCAATTTTATCGTGAAGAAGGAGAATGAGTCTACTCGATTACGCATGTCCAAATCTGAAAATAGGGTTTCGTTTCTTTAGGAGGCTGCCGCCGGAACCATGACTGGAGAAGAAGAGATGCAAGGTTATCGTTTGAGTCTCGAAGGGAGCTAACTTTGTTCCTCACTAGTTGATCTATAAATCATCTTTGGTTATCTTGTGTTCTGGAGATATTGTGGAAAAAACGACAATTTCGCTCTTGCCAAATAACATCGATCGATGCTTGCAACGCTGGTAGGAGGAGGAACTTGATTGTATTTGCAAGAGACTAGTGATTATGACGTACTATGTTTGAGGTGGAGAATAGTCACAGTGTATCCAATCCAACTCCAGATTCCCCAAGTGTAAAGTATAGAGATATTAGGATTTCTTATTCTTAATGATTGAGCAATGTGCTCGATTATATACAAGAGGGTCATTGTACAAGTAAGGTAATAAGAGATATTAGCAGTAATTACATGATTTGTATGCATCACAGACATATATGCTTTCTATATCTAATATGCCCCCTCAAGTTGGAGGTACTTGTGTAACTCCAATCTTGGAACGTGCAAGTTGATATTGTTGGCGAGGGAGTGGCTTGGTGAGTGCATCCGCAAGTTGATCATGTGTGGATACATGTGCGACTCGCAACGTTCCGCTTTGAATTTGGTTACGAATGAAGTGATAGTCGAGAGCTACATGCTTCATGCGTGTGTGGAAAACCGGATTCGCGCATAAATATGTAGCTCCGACGTTGTCATAGTATATTACGGGAGTAGCCGGGATTGCAATGCCAAGTTCCGTAAATAGTGAACATAACCATCGAACTTCAGAGGCGGTGTTGGCAACGGCACGATATTTTCCTTCGGTGGATGATCTAGAAACCCCACTTTGTTTCTTAGAGGACCAAGAGATTGGATTGTTTCCGACATAGATAACATAAGCATTGGTGGAGCAGAAGTCATCTAGATCACCAACCCAATCAGCATCAGAATATCCATGTAGGACGAGTGGTGAATTTTTCCGAAGATAGATCCCATGAGTCGGTGTCCCAGCTAGATATCGTAGTTCACGTTTGACGGCTTGCCAATGATCATTTGTCGGTTTATGCATAAACTGAGAGAGGCGATTAACAGCATATGCTATATCAGGACGTGTAAAGGCTAGGTACTGAAGCTTACCGACGACAGATCGATAAGAGGTCGCATCCTGTAGTGGTGTGCCCGTGTTGAGAGTCAGCTTGGGCGAGGTTTGCATCGGTGTTGCGACGGGCTTGGCATCAAGCATGTTAGTCGTAGTGAGTAGATCAACTACATATTTGCGCTGCATAAGATGAAGTCCATGAGATGTTCTAGTTGCTTTAATCCCCAAGAAGTAATGTAGATCCGTCGGGTCTTTAATGGAGAATCGTTCGACCAATGACTTGAGGACAGTAGTGATGATTGCGGTGTTGTTTCCGGTGACGATGATATCATCGACATAAACAAGAACATAGGTGTGAGTGTTCCCACTGTTTCTGATGAATAGAGAAGCATCGGCCAGCGAAATGAGAAAGCCAGAATCAAGTAAATGTTGCCTTAATGCCATGTACCAAGCACGCAGAGCCTGTTTAAGGCCGTAGATGGCCTTGCGTAAGTGACACACATGGTGAGGACGATCTTTTTCAACGAAACAAGGGGGTTGTGTCATATATACTTCCTCGGTAAGATCCCCTTGCACGAAGGCGTTGTTGACATCCAACTGTTTAATACTCCATGACTTAGTAACAGCGACTTCCAACACCAAACGGATTGTCATTGATTACTAGACTAAAAGTCTTAGCATAGTCAATTCCATACTGTTGACTGTAGCCTTTAGTGACGAGTCGGGCTTTGTACCGTTCGACTTCACCGTTCGACAAATACTTTACAGTGAAGATCCATCGACAACCTACAAGATTCTGTGTCGGTGTAGGAGGTACCAAATCCCATGAACGATATCGTGTTTGAGCATCAAACTCTGTTGACATCGCACTTCTCCATCTTTTGTCTTTCAAGGCTTGGGCTACGGTGGTTGGTTCATGGGGAGAGTTTGTCGGAAGAGAAAGGGCTAAGGAGAATTTTTGGTTTGACTTTCGGATATTATTTTTAGCTCTGGTTTGCATTCGATGGGTACTTGGTGGATTTTGATGTGGTTGCGAATCAGGAACAAGATTTTCGTTACTGGTTGTAGAATGATTCAGAGGAGGATGAGAGGAAGATGATTGGCGTTGGTTTAGTTGGTTTATTGGTGGTTGAGTTGGTTGATTTTGGGTTATGGAGGTAATGGATTATTGTTGGGCCTGAGTTATATTTGGTGGTGAGTGGATTGGAGAAATAATTGATATAGTTGTATTTAGTGGGTTTTGGTGTGGATTTGGATGTTGGGCCTGGGAATTGGACTCATTTTGTGGGGTAGTGGGCCCAGTAGATTGAGAAGACGTAGAAGAAGAAGAAGAAGAAGAGATGGAGCGACTTACCTGAAGCGAAGATGACGATGGTGGGAGTGTCGGAGATGACTGCTGGCGGTGAGGATCCAGACACGGGGGAGTCCGGCGATGGTCAGCGACGGCGACGATCTCAGTGACCGGTGCAGTGACATCAGCAGAGGCGACGGTGTCGTTGTGGTCTTGCGATGTTTGATTTTCTGAGATCTCGGCAAAAGGAAAGAGATGCTCTTGAAATTGAACATGTCGGGACACAAATACCTGATTGGTGGGAACATGGAGGCATAAATATGCACTTTGCATTAGTGAGTACCCAATAAAGACACACCGAGCAGAGCGATCTTGGAGCTTGTGTTGGTTATAAGGCCTGAGCCACGGGAAGCATTAACATCCAAAGATGCGCAGCTTGTTGTAGTTTGGCGATACACCACAGAGCTTCTCATATGGTGATTGGAGATTGAGAACCGGTGTCAGAAGCCTATTGATGAGATATACCGCAGCGGAGAAAGCGTAAGGCCAGAGAGTCTTAGGCATCTGAGCAGTGGAGAGAAGAGAGAGTCTCGTCTCAACAACGTGGCGATGTTTTCTCTCGGAGACACCATTATGTTCGAGTGTATGTGGCGGCGTTGTGAGATGATTGATCCCGTTTTCGGCGAGGTACGAGCGCAAATCGACATACTCACCACCATTATCAGTGTATAACGTCCCAATGCGAGTCTGAAATCTGTTTTCGACCAAAGGTTTGAAGGTTTGAAACGTCGATTTTACATCAGATTTCCTCTTGAGGGGATAAAGCCAAATGTATCGCGTATAATGATCCATAATTATCAGGTAATATTTATAATTATCTGCTGACAGAATTGGAGATGACCAAAGATCAGAAAATAGGATTTCTAGTGGTTTTGTAGAAGTGATAGTCGATGTTGAAAAAGAAAGTTTGTGGCTCTTGTTGATAAGGCATTCAGAACATGATAAAGGTTTTGTAACAGAAGTAGAAGTAGGTAATGAAAATTTAGAGAGAACAGTGTTTAAAATAGAGAGATTGGGATGTCCTAATCGGTAATGCCAAGACTCGAGAGTACTCTTGGGATTGGAGGTTGTAAGTAGGGCAACAACTTGAGACTTAGACACTAGCCATTCATAGAGTCCTTCCTTAGTCTTTCCTTGGAGTAATGGGACCCCCGTGCTGAGATCCTTCACCTGAAAGGAGGCCGGGAAGAATTCAACAGAAACTCGGTTAGCGTTGCATAGTTGATGTATTCGTATTTTATCGGTTTTTACTACGGTTTTCATTCGAGA
>OVAN01015413.1:0-11347 GCA_900406275.1 Anastatica hierochuntica
TGAAACTCAGAAAGTCTTGGACTTGCTCTAGTTTTAGTGAATCGATACGCAGTAGTTGTTGGGATGAGTTCTCTGTCTGATACCATTCGAATTTTCAGGGGAAAAGGTGCAATGCAGAAGAGGGTGATTGCTCTTCGGGAACTCAGACGTTTACTTTCGAAATCCGAGTTCCCTCCTGTTAAAGCTGCGCTCAATGCCGTTGTTACAAAGTAATGTAGGGACCTGAATATGATTTGCAGCTTCAACAGAGGCAGTTGGTTGTAGCGCCCAGCCAAAAACCTTCCATCACTATAGATTACCAAGTAACTGAAGAAATCACTGTGAAGGTCTTGAAAATCAACAGCCAGATGAATATGGTGATGGTGTCGGGGATGATGTGGTTCCTGTAGAAGTGAGGCCAGGCCATATTCGCTTCAAGTCGCTCGGTAAATTATTACAGAAATCTCTCTTTGCATATAGCGTTTGTGAGGCTCCTGACTGTTTCTCTTATATGCTTACTTTTCAGGTGGAACAGATGAAAGTCTCCCCTGAAAACGAACCTCCTACGGTATGACATACCCCTATCTTTGTATTCTTAAAGCTTTGCTGGATTTGAATCTGTAATGTTCATGACTTCATAATATTAGGAAAAGTTCTCGTGGAACGGAAACATGACGAAAAAGAAAGTTCAACCCAAAAACTTCCGGCGATTAACATCGTTAACAAAAAGAATCAAAATCGAAATCGGAATCAGACAGTGCAGCCATAGAAGAGGAAGAAGAAGCCAAGCATCGAGACCAACGCCACCGATTCGAACGCCGTCACTACTTTCCAGACAACGTCATCCACCACCACGGACAAGAAACTCAGCTCCGGTAGACGCCAGCTCAGCCCGTAACCACCGCCGGAAGAAATGGGCCACCACCGGATCGTTGACGCCATCGGAGTGAAGTGAAGTGTGTGGCGAATGATGTTTAGCTAATTGCGGAGAAAAGGAAGAAGCTTTTTTAACATACATGCAAGTTTTATTTACAGATCTCGATCCTTCGCCGTTGATGTCCTGGACATTCTAATTTAACGGTGTAGATTCACTATTAAGATTTCATTTCCAAAATGTGCGGCTATGATCTGTCCACGTTTCTTCTTAACTTTTTGACAAAAGAATTCAAAAAGAATTAGCTCCCTCCATCATTGTGGATGGTGGAAAATTTAAAAGAATTTTGTCAACAAATTACTAATACATGATTTTTTTTTGTCGGTAATTTCGGGCCACAACGGGCTGATCCAATAGCCCAACTCTATTCCCGGGAATTATACTCCTCGCACACGAGGAGTCCGGATCACAACGGGTCGATCCGGTAGTCCATAACTTCGCATACGGGGCATACGCACACAAGTGCGTTGAACGTTCGACCACTAGACCACGAGCCTCGCTCACTAATACATGATAAATCTTACAACCACTACTTTAACACTAAGTATGGCACTATATCACTAAGAATAGTGCAATAAACAATTAAATATAATACACACCCTTATCAGAAGTTTCCCGACTACTCTCGAATTGTGCATACTTTCAACATTCACTCTCTCACAGCAAAAACAAACAACGCAACAATTGAAACAAAATATATAACATATATCCGTGCATAGCGCATGGTAAATTCTAGTATTAAACAAAAAGACTCAATAGAGGCTCCTTGGAATAGACAAGTCAACTTTTAAATAAAACTCTGCCATCATTTAAACCACCGCGACTACAATACTTCATCCTCTACAACTTTTAAACGGCTCTTACGACTGCTCCTTTCCCATCTTATAAAACCACTAGTATGTTCCAAGGTTTTGTGGTGATCTAGGGCAAAGAGGCAAGAATAGAGTGATTCCGAGGAAGGAAAAAGAGAAATAGAGATGAGAAACAAAAACATCCATGAAAGAAGTGGAGCCACAAAGAGTGAGTGGATCTCTCAAAGGCAAGGAATTTGCGGTATATGAGTGAGAGGAAGTTGAGAGCTCCTTGCATACAAATGTTGGATAAGATGACGTCAAAGAGGTTAGAGAGAATGGTGATCAAGGAAGTCATGGGGAAACAAATCTATGAGCGAGAGAGCTTTAAGGAACAAGAAGAAGTCGAGGAACAAAAGAAAAGAGAGAATCACATGATGCTGACAATGTTCTAGGTAGGCTATTGATGGATGAATTAGCAAGAGATTGGCTGCTATGTAGCGTCTTTTAGACAACGTTCCACATCTCTTTTTCTCTTCTTAAACATGTTCTCTTCGGTTTCATGCAACTTTATGCAGCTACTCAAATGTCAACAATAACAACTTTTAATTATCATCTTTTTAGGTTGCCTGATGAATTGTCTAGAAATTCGATATGTTGGTGTTATTAAGTTAGACCATTAGAAGAAACCAACTATATGATTTTCTTTGTTCAATCTCTTTATCAATAATCTCTTTTAATAGTATTGTTTTTTCATAATTACCATCTTCCTAAGATTATTCTCCGAGTTGAGTCTGGACTTTGCTCATTATATGTTTAAGTATATTTGATTGTTTTCATTAGACTTTCAATAAGATAGAAACCATCATAGTTTTTAGCAGGCACCATCACAATACCTTTATCACAACCCTGTTCCAGTTAAACAAATCTATGCAAACATAAAAAAGACACCTTCAAAGGGAACTTCATCAACCAAGATTTTGAGATGGGTCACTGCTTAAAAACTCCTTCAAAGAAAACTTCATGTTCGAAGTAATTATAAGAACCTAATCTTTAGCCCATCTTATAAAAGTGGTCGTTGATTGATTTCAACTTTTTTTTGATTGGTCTTTTATTTTGTCTCTCCGACACGTTTGACCCCAAAGGCCCATTGTCATCTTGTGGCCTCTTTGGTTTGATAATATATTCTTGTTTCCATACATCACATACACATGTAGGTACGTATACGAATATATCATACATACAAAATTACCCTCACTTACTATTTTCTCTAAATTCAAAATTTTCAAGAAAATTTCAAAACATGGGCTTGTTTTCATTTCTTTGATTACTTATATGAAATGGTTTTTGACTATTATGAAACTCCTATGGTATTTAATGTTTTTATGCTAAAAATTCAAAGAAACAAGTGATGATTTTAATCGCATTAAGATAATGTGTTCAATGTCTATTTTCCATAACCCTTATCTCTAATCTTCTTTTTAAATGTGTTGAGGGTTGTGGAAGCTCCCTTGATCCAGCGGTTGATCAAAGGTTAATTAATGCTTCTACAGCAGAAGATCAGGGGATCGGTTCTCCGAAGATGCGTAATTTATTACAAGTTAATGGAAGCATACTAGAAATAAAAAAAAATGTGTTGGACCAAAAGAAAAGAAAAAGTTTGAATGGTCAACACTAAAAAAGAGGAAATAAACCAAACCCAATGTAATTTTCTTAAAAATAATTTTACTAACTTCCAAATAGTGCATTTTTTTTCCCTTTTTTACACTTGAAGACCACCCATTTGCCTGTTTTTCTATAGTAAAATTATTTTATCATTTACAAATATTAAAATTTCTCCAAAGCATTAAAGCATACGTCTCACAACGCATTAAAAAAACATATTTCAGTCTCACCGGAAAAAAATAAAGCTAGAGAGAGAGATTCATCAATCAAATTCACAATCCTTAATCGTACGGATCTCTTTCATATATTCCTTACTTTTCTCTCTAAGATCTTCGTCTTTCTCAATCTTTTGTTTCTCACCGGTATGTTTTCTTCTTCTTAATCTCGCGTTTCTTCATCTCAAATCTTAGGTCTTTTAGCTACAGATCTGCTTCAATGGAGTGGGATTTGTTCATAAACTCTTTAACCCCCAATTTGATCGGCGGATTCTTCACTGAATTTAATTGGATTTTTGAGATCTTCAGCTAAATTTTCTTACTTTGATCTTAGGGTCTTTCGAAATTTCAACTGTTTTTTTTGGGTGTTTATTTTGTTGCCTTTTAAAAAACTTTCCTTTTAGTGTTCTCTTGAGTTTTTCTGGTCATTAGTGTTGTAAAAAGTGTTGTAAAAATCTCATAAAAACTTGTTCTTTTCTTTGTTTAAATTGAAGTGTGCAAAAATAGTTTGTGTATCTGATCACACTCTTTGTGAATCTTCAAACTTTTTATATTCAAATCTTATCTTGTTTACTTGGTAAGCTTGTTGAAGGAAGATTTTTTAAAATTCTGGGTTGAATTGAATAGAGTCTAAAGGGTTAATTTTGTTTTCAATGAACTTACTAAAACGACTTGAGTTCTTCATCAGAAACAATTAGTAAGCAATGAGAAGTCTTTTTACACAATAGACTCATCCTCATTTTTTGTTATTGCTGCAGGTTTCAGAGCTTGAAGAGTGATATAAAGAAGGAAACTGTTTTGGTAACCTGAAAATGGCATCTGTGGGCGTAGCTCCTATTCACGGGGCAAGAGACTCTACTGCAAACGCTACTGGTGTTGATAAACTGCCTGAAGAAATGAATGACATGAAAATTCGTGACGATAAAGTAGGCTTTTCGATGCGTTGTGTTATGTTGGTATGTTCACAGAAAACTAAAATGGGTTTTTGATTGTTTAAGGAGATGGAAGCAACAGTTGTTGATGGGAATGGTACAGAGACTGGTCATATAATAGTGACTACTATCGGTGGAAGAAACGGTCAACCAAAACAGGTTTTTGCGTCTTTGTTCTAACATATCGCAAGAAGAAAAAGAACCATTTGTGTTGGTTCCAACATAGTTGATTCTTAAAAGTTTTCTCTTTGTTTTAAATGTGAATGCAGACGATTAGTTACATGGCCGAACGTGTTGTTGGACAAGGATCGTTTGGCGTTGTGTTCCAAGTGAGTTTTGTTCTTTTATCTCTCGCTCTCTAACATTATGTCATATATGATAATTCATCGATCAGTTGGCTAAATTGGATTTATATTTTTCTTATATGACTCAGGCGAAATGTCTTGAGACAGGAGAAACTGTTGCAATAAAGAAAGTACTACAAGATCGGAGGTACAAGAACCGCGAGCTTCAAACCATGAGGCTACTTGACCATCCTAATGTTGTGTCTCTGAAACATTGCTTCTTCTCAACCACCGAAAAAGACGAGCTTTACCTCAACCTGGTTCTTGAATATGTCCCAGAAACTGTTCATCGTGTTGTCAAACACTACAATAAACTCAACCAGCGAATGCCTCTTATATACGTCAAACTCTATACATATCAGGTACCGATCATTGCATTTTTATTCGGTTTAGAGTTTTTTTGGGATCACTTATCAGTTTCTTCTATGGTCTGCAGATTTTTAGGGCCTTATCTTACATTCACCGCTGTATTGGTGTGTGTCATCGCGACATAAAACCTCAAAATTTGTTGGTATGTAGAAGAGTTAACTGTACACCGCGCTATTCCAGAAATATTTGTGAACTCTGTTTTGACCTTTTTGCTTCTTTTGTTTCACTTATGATGAAATAGGTTAATCCTCATACTCATCAAGTAAAACTATGTGATTTTGGAAGTGCGAAAGTGTTGGTGCGTTCGATAAAGTCTCTTCTGTGAACATCTTTTTCCCTGTGAAAAAGTCGGATTTAATCTTTTTGATCACTGTAACTCTTCAAAACAGGTAAAAGGAGAACCAAACATCTCCTACATTTGCTCAAGGTATTACAGAGCACCTGAACTTATTTTTGGAGCAACCGAGTATACAACAGCCATTGATGTCTGGTCCGCGGGATGCGTTCTTGCTGAACTCTTGCTTGGACAGGTAATGCAATAAAATCTCATTCAAACATTTCTGTTTAACTCGAATTAGACTTATGAATTTAACAAAATATATCCTCTGATCATGGCAGCCCTTGTTCCCTGGTGAGAGTGGTGTAGATCAACTTGTAGAGATTATCAAGGTTTGATTTATAAGCTTCACACTTGTTAACTTTAAGAACAATATCTCTTGTATATAATAATTTTCATATATGATTTGAAATCGTGTTTTTGTTTTACATGGGGTAGGTATTGGGAACGCCTACTAGGGAAGAAATCAAGTGCATGAATCCTAACTACACGGAGTTCAAGTTCCCTCAGATTAAAGCTCATCCATGGCACAAGGTACAAACTAAACACTACATACATCAGATCAACATGTCGAATGTCTTCTTTAGTGGCAGCTAAAGTTAGTGTGGCACTATCTCCATATCATGTATTACAGATTTTCCACAAGCGCATGCCTCCGGAGGCTGTTGATTTGGTCTCAAGGCTTCTTCAATACTCTCCTAACCTACGAAGTGGTGCTGTAAGTATTACAAGTCAACACTCTACCGTAGATCACTTCCATTTTTTTGCCTAACACGATGCATTTACTTGAACTGTAAATCTGGTACAGCTCGATACATTGGTCCACCCATTCTTTGATGAGCTAAGAGATCCAAACGCGCGTCTGCCCAATGGACGTTTCCTTCCACCTCTTTTCAACTTCAAGCCTCACGGTACTGACATCTTCTTGTTAGCTCCAAAATGACCTGTGAAATTAATCAAATTATCAATCACTTTGGGAGGTTAAAAAACACCGAGAACATTGTATTCCGGCTTAAACCCTTTAACCAGAGAGAAAATCGTAGATATATGGACTAAAGTCGTCTTTGTCATTTCCTGTGAAACAGAGCTGAAAGGTGTACCGGTGGAGATGGTAGCTAAGTTAGTGCCTGAGCATGCGAGGAAGCAATGTCCTTGGCTCGGTTTGTGATTTCGTAATGACATTAAATGTAGCACAAACTCACAACACTCTTTATAACATGCCTCTCTGTCTCTCCCTCTCCTTCTCACTCTCTGTATCGATATATGCCTCCTTCGTTTGTTGTATGAGTAGAGAAAAAACAGTTTATAAGTTTATAGCTATGGCTGGTTTATCATACAAACGGCGTCGTATCAATAATACGCAGAAACTCAAAACGGCATCGTATATACAATACGCAGAAACTCAAAACGGCATCGTATCTACAATACGCAGAAACTCAAAACGGCATCGTATTAATAATACGCAAAGAATCACTAAACGGCATCGTATTAATAATATGCAAAGAATCTCAAGACGACGTCGTTACGAACACAGGTTAAAATAGTTTAATTTGGCTTCGCTTGTTAAAACTCGGCGACGCATTTTGGATGTGAACCGTCGTGGAACAACGGCGGACGAGAGGAGAAAGATGCCGGCGGGGAAATATTACTGCGATTACTGCGAGAAGGAGTTTCAGGACACACAAGTCGCTAGAAAACGCCACCTTCAAAGCAAACCTCATCTTCGAGCTAAGGCCCTTTGGTACACTTCACATTCGGGTCTCTCTCTTTCTCTCTCTCTCTATCTCTATCTCCCTCTGGTTTTTACATCTCCTTCTCCTCTGTTTATATTCTAAGACTTAAACTTTTTAGATCTGAATCCACAAGTCTCCAATTTTGCGCCGAGGGCTCTCTGTAATCGATTCGTTACATCGGTATGTCTTGATTCTTGAACCAATTTGGATGCAAAAGTCTTCTTCTTTCAATTTGATTCTCATCTTTTTGCAGAATTTTTGCCCATTTGGAGATTCTTGTAGATATTTACACCCTAACAACAATCATGGAAACACAGGTTTGGTCGATTTTGATTTGGTCTCTCTCTGTTATGAGTATTCTTGATGCTTCTGTGTTTTGAATTTTGAAATGCAGGATTCACCAATAGTACACAACCTCATGCTGTTGAAATGCTTAACCAACAACACATCCAAGGAAGTACATTCAAACGTATGATCATTCTCTCCATCTTTAACACATAATTACTTAGTTTGTTTTGTAGATGCTTAATGTTGGAAGCTTTTAAACCATCTGAAAAAACAACAGGTGATGTCCTCGGCTGCAGCGGTGGGAGAGGAGGAAGAAGTTGGTTTGATCTTCCGCCATCTCTGAAACCGCCTCCTGAGGAAGGCTATCCTCAGCTTCCTTCTATAGATTGGGGATAGAACTTACTTCATATCTCTCAGACTCAACTTTCATCTTTGTAACTCATTGTTTTACATTTACATATTTATGATGGTCATCCAATATCATTCACTCCAAACCTGTTTATTAGAGAAGTTGATTGTAGAAAGTCTCCAACAGAATATGTATTTCTCTCATTCAATCAACTCAACTGTTAAAAATGTACTATACATCTCGTATATACCATATACGACTGTAAAAATGTCCAAGAGGTTACTTAAATCACGAAAGTGTGTCATGGATAGAGACTTTAGTGTTATTATAGTATTGATTTCTAACGTATTTACCATTTTTTGTTAAACATGTATATATATTAATATATACGAAAGTGTGTATATATATTAATATTTAGTTTTTAAAAAAAATATTCCCTTAAATCTTTATATATAACAAATTTTATTCATATTTTACAGAATATAGCTAGCTTTCAATACAAAGATATTGGTTGATTTATTGCATTCTTTTTATGATAATTGAAAAAATCTTTCAGAAAATCTTTTATAGTGCGGGTAAAACTCTAGTATCAATCCTGGAAAATTTGAATTATGAAAATTTTAAATATAGGAAATTACTATGTATTTATAAAAATATTCATATTAATTTGATGTTCAAAATAAAAATTATGTATTCCATAACAAAAAAAACCCGACAACGTTAATACAAATGAATTGATTTTATAATCGTATAATTGTTTAGCCCATGATATAAATTTATGGTACGAGAAATCTTTTTCATTTCGAAACCGAATCGACAATAAATATCGTTAATATATTCAATAATAAAAATATTTGTTTATACTATAGTTTATTTATACTATTAAAACTCATATCATTTAAAAAATTTTTTTCTATTACATTATACAAAAAAAACTCCGCTTTTAAATCGCGGATCAAAATCTAGTTCATTATGATTTGAAACATGTTACAAATCATCAAGAGTTTGTAGGTTTGTTATATCAATCACTTATAAAATTTACATGTTTAACTAAATATACAAATGATATTTTCTGTAAAGCCAAAAGAAAAGCATTCATGTTTTGGTAATTTATAATGACTAATCTTAAACGGATAGAGTTCAGCACTTTGATGAAATTTGAGAGTGAGAGAAATCAAGAATCATAACAAGAAGAAGAAAGCAAGAACCAACAAAGCAACAGTACTTTGTTTGGACTTTAACTGCAATCATACTATCTTTTTATATAGAAGAAACATACAATAATACACACTTGTTGTTTGATTCGATCACTTGTATTAATAACACAAAGTTTGATGAAAGTTCAAAGAAAAGACTTAAAAGAAACAGAGAACTTGGATGGATGCCTTTGGCTTTAGAAAGGAATTAAGAAAAATAAAAATAAAAATGGACAGACCAAAGACTCTTTAAAAGTTAACATTGACCCATTTGAGATTAGGTTTTGTCTGATAAAATCTCAACAACCGTCGGATTACAATTAGATTCCACGTTTCTTAATCTCCATCTTCCTTTTCAAATTCTCGAATAATATCTCCATTACTATGATTTTCTTTATATTAATTAAACGTGGAAATTATTTGAAAAATAACTAATTATCTGATGGATGAATCATTAAGTACAAAAAAATATAATTACACCGAAGTGGCAAAAAATATGCAATACATGACATGGTATATTTGGGAGATTGAGTTTTATTAGGTTTTGAACTAGAGTACATAACATTGCAATAAAATTATATTGTGTTATGTGAAGTTATAATATTAATTATATTAATGATTTTTCCCATATGGTCTTATAACTAAAGAGCATAACTTCTCAAATTTAAATATATATATATATATACATATATATATATATAATCAACAATATAATATATAGTTAAACTTCAAACTTTATTATAAGATATAATTACAAGCGAATACATGAAAAAAGAATTAGGACAACGTAACTAACAATAACACATTGATCTAGAACCATACTTTATTTCCATTTGATATTTTCTAAATCGGAATCAGAATCGAATCGAACCGAACCGGACCAAGTTACCCTATAAATACAGCCTCCAAAACCCATATCTCCACATAAAACATTAACACATCAAATAAAAAAAACCTTGAAGATTTATAATTTGTTCTTCTCTTGAGTCTTTGGTGTGTTCTAACTCATGGGAGGTAACTATAGCAGAAAGAAGTTCTCGTTTTTCGGTTTCTTGAAAGCAAGAAGGCCATCTTCTCATAGAGTTGAAGCCGACGACGCATCGTATTGGGACGACGTCGTTTACACGAGAAAGGCATGGGCTAGCGATGAGGACAAGCGTTATTGGGTGGCTGAGCCAGGTATTGACCGTAAAGCTTCTGCTTTCATCGCTAAGTTCCATGCCTCTCGTGTCTCTGAGTCTGAACGCCAAACTCTACCTCCTTGTCCATCTCATCATGATCACTAGCCATCATGATCATGATCACCATGATCATTATCATGTTGTTGAAGTTAAGTGAAGAAGCCCAAGGGCTAGCTAAGTTTGGTTCTATGTATATTGTCTTGTTCCTTTGCTTTTCATGTATCATGTGATTATCTCCTTTAAGATGATTTGTTTATAAAAAAATGACTAAAATGTAGTTTAAAAAATCACTTTGTACAATTAATGAATTAAATGAACTTGACAGATTAAGTTATATTATAAGATGTTTAAGTGTTAAAATATTATATAAAAATATAAAATCCACACTAATTCAACAATAGGCCAAAAAAAGACTCTAAATAAAGGCATGTGATTATAGTATAGGTAGTGAAAATTAAGATCCCACACTATTATATGATCCACAAATGTATATATATAGACAGCTTAATGAAATAGATTTCGGCAAAAAAAAAATTATATATATCGCAAAATCAATAAGTCCTTAATCTAATAAAATCTGATGATGGACTTGTAGCCAAAATGTAGCATATCTTCTCTATCTCTCTCTTTACTTTGTTACATTTTTACTATAGTAATTAAACGAGCAAGCTAATAATATATAGAGATTAGTTAATAAGAACAAAGATTTGTAGCCAGCTGTAGAATATATATAGAACAATATGTGGATGATATGATTTTCTCGCATATATATTTTTAAGTTTGTACACAAAGGTACATTTATTCCTTGCTTTTTCTCTCTTCTCTCCTCATCTCTTTACCAATTCTTATATTATTACTATCTTTTTGATTCCTCAATTTTTTGTTTAGTAATATACTCGCTTTCTTTTAAACTCATTTCGATCTTCTTTTTCCCAAAACTTAAAAATAGATATTACTGCATGATATCCTATAGAGAAATTCCCTTAGATAGCACACTTTTGTGTTTTTTTGCCACATCTAGCATACAAGTCCAA
>OVAN01015414.1:0-11346 GCA_900406275.1 Anastatica hierochuntica
CAAGCCCAATATACTAATGGTTATGTCAGCCATCAAATGGTTCATAACAAGAAGTTCATTTTTATGAGAGTCAGGTAGTTTTCTAGATTCTCTACTCTTTGGAAGTTCAGTGGTAGGTCTAGGATGCTTTTCTCTCTATTGCTTCTAGCTTGGTCATTAACCTTCTTGCCTTTTCGTTTTTGCAGAGGTGTCTATAGAGAAATCAGAGGAAGGCAAGGAGAAAGCTGAGGAAGCTTTGGAGATTTTTGCTGAAGAGAGGAGCATCTCGTTCTTGTTGATTGAGGAAGCATTGAGCCAGAGCAGCATCAGGGGTTTGTCTACTGCCTTTTACTTCTGTTTTCTATTTTCTTCTTGACTAAATTCTTGTCATTTTGCAGGGAATAAGTCAGGGTCCGGATCCTGACTTCTTGACCAAGTTGCTGAAGGACTTCAAAAGGGCTTAAGCGGCAAGGAAAGCAGAGTTGGCGTCTGGGAGCAAGACTCCGGAGGTGGTTGAGATCTCGCAGTCTCCCTTTGTTGGGTCCAAGAGAAAGGGGACCTAGAAGGCCTCTGCCTCCAGCAAGAAGCAGCAGAGTATCCCTGCCAAGCAGTCCTCCTCCTCTGTCTGTGATCTTGATGGTGCCCTCGAGCACCTGCAGAGCTCCGTCTTCCCTTTCGCTTCCGTTTAGCCCTCCCAGTTCCGACAATCTGGGCATCTTTGACCATGTCCAGAAGGGGATGATCAAGGTAGCTGGTTCGCCCTTGGCTTTCGTCTGACTTTTGATTGTTTCTTTTCCTTTTGGCTAACCTTCCTTCTCTTTGCTTTTAAGCTAGCTGCATCACTCTTCCATGCTAAGGATCATATCGCCACGGAGGTGATTTATGCAGGGAAGGCCCATGCTGAGGACTATCTCGCCAAGAAGGATATGTATTTTGGCGTGGAGAAAGAGCTGAGGGAGATGAAGGGATTGCTCCGAGTGCTGGAATCGGAGAAGGAGAAGGCAGCAGAGAAGGTCCTCACCCTAACTAAGGAGACGGTGAAGCTGGAAGAAGAGCTTGGCAACCTGGATGCCAGGGTGGCCACCTTCACGGAGGAGATGTCCATGGCTGTCAACGGCGCCAAGATCATGGGGTGTTGAGAGATGGTTCGGGACTACCTCAAGGGTGAGGCGAAGTCTTGTAACTTGAGGGTGGAATTTGATAATTACAAGATGGTGATGATAGCGGAGGCGGAAAAAAATGGCCTCGAAGAGTGAGGCAAACTCTCACATTTGAAGATGAACCAGAGATTCCCCCAGCCATGACTTCTACATCCCCAGCAGACTCAGCGCCAAATGTCGAGAGTCTGCCTCTCCTGATCCTCCACTTGCCTAGCCTCCAGACCCGAAACCAAGAAACAAGATGCTCTCCCCTTGTGGGATTTATTTTTTGTTTATGATGATCTGCCCTTGTGTGGCCCTAGTTATGCTCCTTATGGGCTTTGTAATGACTTTTCATTACCTTAGCGGCCTTAACTCTTTGATGGCCTTCCAGGCCTTATTTCTGTTTTCCCTTCGGGGCTTAAGACTCGTATTTCGTCCCTTCGTGGTCTCTCACGAATGTGTTTATATTTCTTTAGTTCTCTGCTGTCTTCTTGCCTTGACAGACTCTTGACTAAGATTTAAATATGACATTCATCGTATGGCTTTGACAAGTCTTTTACCCTTAGCACCTCGATCGATTGGCTTCTGGCTATAAGCCTCCGGCCTTTGCGTTTTGATCGTCTTGACTTTCGACTTTTTAACCTCTGGTCTCTTATCGATGGTCCGACTCTTTTGACTTCTAGCTTCTTGGCCTCGTGTCTCCGCCATGTCTTGTGAGAGTTCTTGATTTCCAGGTTGGGATAATTTCATTATCTCTTTTTCTTTAGGGAGTTCTGCTTCTTGTCCCTAGAAAATGCTTAGGTCCCCGAGATGTGTTTTGTCCCACTTTGGGTGACTAGTAATTTTTGGCCTCCTGATATTCAGAGGTATCTTCTGGATTTTGGCATTCTGTTACCCGGAGGTAACCACTAACTTGTTTGCATTCTATTACCCGAAGGTAACCACTAGTTTGTTGGCATTCTATTACCCAGAGGTAACTTATTGGCATTCTATTACCCGAAGGTAACCACTAGTTTGTTGGCATTCTATTACCCAGAGGTAACCACTAGCTTGTTGGCAATGTGTTACCCGGAGGTAACCACTAGCTTGTTGGTATTTAGCTATTCGGAAGTAGTTGTTTGCTTTTGCTGCATTTTGCTTCCTGCAGTGTAGCCACTATCAGTCTTATCGGTTTTGCTTGTATGGACCTTCCCCGCAGAGAGATCCAAGTGCCAGACTTTTCTTCTACTTCCCATGTCTGGGTAAGTAGGTATAGGTGATGCTCTGTGCTCAGGTCACATAGCTTTTACATTTACTGTGACCTGGTAAGCAAGGTTAACCTATTTTGCTTTCTGCTCTGCACTCTGCTTCCAGTTAGCCACTCTCTGTTAAGCATAATTAGCAATTTGTTTGTCTCTTGCTTTCTTTCTTGTATTCTCCCTCGTTCAAATAGAGTTTTCTTTCTTTTTTTTAAGCTTTTTGCTTTTGTTTTGGAGGGGTACATTGTTTGTATTACTCCTTTATTGAGTAGTAGTCATTAAACTTATTTGCCCCTTGCTTTAACTGAATTTCCTCGTGAGAAAACAGTTGTTTTGTTGATAGGTGTCCGTCCTTAGACGTAACATGATTACATAAGAAAAGATGAAAAAGGAGTTAAAAATCTAAAGCTGAAAAACGTATCTGGTGTATGGTCATCTGGGCCAGGAGCATTCTTTTAGAAGAAGTAAGACTTTAGGTGTAATGCATTCCAGCTATTTTGCTGTACTTTTCCGTACCTGTCTTGTAACTTGTATGCCCCTGCTCCTCTGACTTCCACTATTTGGTATGGTCTTTCCCAGCTAGGCACCGGCTTACACGTGGCCTTGTCCCTGGTGTTGTCAAAGACTCATCGTAGCACCCATTCGCCATGCTAGAACATCCGGGTTCGTACCTTCTTATTGTAGTTGCGAGCTACTTCCTGTTGGTACTTCCAGTTTCAATTCTTGTGGCTTCCCTTTTTTCTTCAAGGAGATCCAGGGAAAAAGCCATCAGCTCTTCATTCTCTCTTGGGGTTAGAAGCTCTAACCTGACTGTAAGGACACTGACTGTAAGGACACTGACTTTGGCGGGGGGCACCGCTTCTATTCTGTAAACCAGGGAGAAAGGTGTTTTTCCTGTTAGTTCGACATGCCCATAGGGTAGCTGAAAGTTCTTCGACCCAGTTACCTTTGGTGTCGTCCAACCTCTTTTTCAGGAGATTGACTATTGTCTTGTTGGTAGACTCGGCTTGCCCGTTACATTGTGGATGTCTCGGAGTTGCAAAGCTTAGTTTTATGCCCCAATCTTTGCAAAACTTTTTAAAGTTTCTACTTGTGAACTGTGGGCCCTTTTCCGTAACTATCTCTTGAGGTGTTCCGAATCGTGTTACCATGTTCTTCAGGAGAAACCTCTTGATTTGGACATTTGTAATCTTTCTCAGCGCTTTTGCCTCCACCCTCTTAGAGAAGTAGTCCGTAACTACCAAAAGGTATTCTAGCTGGCCAGGGGCTGCTGGAAAATTTCCTACAATGTCCATTCCCCACTTCATGAACGACCATGGAGAGCTTACGGATTTGAGGTTTTCTTGGGGTAGCTTAGATACTTGTGCGTGCTTTTTGCATTTATTGCAGTACTTGGCCATCTAGAGGGTGTCATGGGGCATTGTAGGCCAATAGTAGCCTGCCCTCATAGCTCTTAGCACCAAACTTCTTCCACTAGATTGGGATCTGCACTCGCCTTCATGTAGTTCTTTGAGGACTAGGTTTGCGTCTTCCGGCTTTACGCATTTGAGGTATGGACCTGAGAAAGAGCTTCTATAGAGTTTTCCATGAATCATGCAATATTGGGATGCTTGTCTTTTGATCTTACGACATTCACTCCTTATGTTAGGCAGGACGTCATCCTTTAGGTAGGAAATAATGGGCGTCATCCAAGTTTCTTCTTCTTCGATGTTGGAGACTTGAGGTCCTTCGGCGTCCTCGTCAGTGGCTGGCCATTTGAGAACCAGAAAAGGTATGCTAGTTGGCTCTGCGATTTTCAGGGCAAAGGCCAAGTTGGCCAAGGCGTCAACATGCGAATTTTGTTCCCTCGGGATCTGTGTGAGTTTGCATGCTTTGAACGAATCAATGAGCTTCTTGGCAATGGCCATATACTTGTTCATGCTAGCATCTTTTGCTTGGTAGTCACCTTGCGTCTGGCTTACAATCAATTGGAAATCACTGTAAACCTGTAGGTTTTCTATTACCAAGTCTCTTGCTTGGCCGAGCCCTGCAATTAAGGTTATATACTCACTCTATACTCACTCTAATGTTGCATCTTACTGATCTTGATACAACTTCTCATCTTAGTGAGATGAGCACGAGGCCTACTCTCGCTCTTCGTATGTTGTTGGATCCATCTACGTAAAGTGCCCATTCTTCTTTGCTTTTACTCTGCTGCTGGATCCTGACTTCTTCTTCTGCCCCTGGTACCAATAACGAGGAGAATTATGCTATGAAGTCCGCCAAGACTTGTGATTTGATCGTTCTGGCAGGGTGGAAGATCACATTGTACTCACCTAGTTCCACTGCCCATTTGGCTAATCTTCTAGATACTTCTGGCTTTCGGAGTACAAACTTAATAGGGAAGGACGTGATGACTATCACCGGGTGAGCCTGGAAATAGGAACGCAGCTTCCTGGCTGAGATGACCAAGGCGAGAGCAAGCTTTTCCAAGTGACTATAGCGGGTCTCAGTATTCATAAGGGACTTTCTTACATAGTACACTGGACGCTGCTTACTTCCTTCTTCTTTAACCAAGACGACACTTATGACATGCTCTAAAACAGCCAGGTACCGGAGCAGTTGCTCTCCATCTTGGCGCTTTCAGAGAAGAGGTGGTGTTGTGAGATACTCCTTGAGTTTGACTAGGGTGGCTTCGGCCTCTTGGTTCCACTCAAATTTCTCGGTGAACTTAAGGGCTTCAAAAAATGCATGCGACTTGTCGGACAGCCTGGATATGAATCTACTCAAGGTCGTCATTCTTTCGATAAGCTTCTGAACGTCTCGTGGAGTCTTGGGTGAAAGGATTGCTTGAATCTCCTTGATCTGCTCTGGATTTGCTTCAATGCCTCTGTATGTAACTATGTACCTCAAAAGTTTCTCGGAGCTCACTCTGAATGAACACTTAGAGGGGTTGAGCTTCATATTGTACTTCCTTAGGGTAGAGAAGGCTTGTTGCAAGTGGGCTATATGGTCATCCGCTTCTAAGGACTTGACCAGCATGTCATCTATATAGACTTCCATGGTCTGACCGATTTTGTCTATGAACATCATGTTGACTAGCCTTTGATAGGTGGATCCCGCATTTTAATCCAAAAGGCATCACCTTATAGCAGTAGATTCCACGAGAAGTCAGGAAGGATGTCTTTTCCTGATCGTATGGATGCATGAGTATTTGATTCTACCCGGAGAAGGCATCCATGAAATTCATCAATTGGTATCCAGCTGTGGCGTCCACCAGCTTGTACATATTTGGCAGGGGGAAAGGATCCCTAGGGCGGGATTTGTTTAGATCCGTAAAATCTATGCAAACCCTCCATTTGCCATTCTTCTTCAGGACCACGACGACGTTTGTTAGCCAGTACAGGTAGTGGACCTCCCTAATGAACCCGGTCATAAAGAGATTCTTGACTTCATCATTAATGATTGCTTCTCGTTCGAGTGCGAACTTCCTCCTTTTCTGCTTGACTGCTGGGTACTATGGGTCCACTTGTTGCTTATGCATTATGATTTTTGGGTCTATCCCTGGCATATCCACGTGGGACCACGCGAAGCAATAGGCGTTGGACCTCAAGAAGTCTATCAACCTCTGACGTAGGGCTTCTTGCAATCTTGCCCCTACTGTGATGTTTTTGCCTAATTCTTCGGGTATCAAAGGTACGTCATCCATCTGTTCCTCTTTCGGCTCCTCAGTGTGCAATGCGGGAAGTGTCTTCTGTAATTGCTACAAGGGGGCTGTCTTTCCCTTTAAAGTGGTTGGTAGCACGATCGAGCATTCTCTTGTTCACCCTTGATATCCTTGATTCACCATGGAGTTGGGAATTTGAGTACTTGGTGAAAAGTTGACGGCATGAGTCTCATCTCGTGTATCCAGGGTCTGCCGATGATCATATTATAGGCGGAGGGACTATCTATGACGGAAAACTTGGTGGACAGGTTGACTCCTCACGCGCAAATCGGGAGTGCTATCTCTCCAATGGTTTGCTTAACTTCTCCGCTGAAGCCCACCAGTGGTGTGGTCTTCTTGGTTAAGGCTTCCTAAGTTAGGCCCAAGTGTGTATATGCTCCCAGGAAGAGTACGTGCGTAGAGCTTCCATTATCGATGAGTACCCTCTTTACCAAACAATTTTCCACCAATAATGAAACAACCAAGGCATCGTGATGTTGAGTTAGGGTTCCATCTTGTCCTCCAGCCGTGAAGCTTATGACTTCTTGGCTGAGGTTCTGACGCTTGACTTCTGGGGTGCCATGATTGATTTTTGCAAACCTTGTGCTTTTCTTCGCAGCGGCATGTGTAATGCTACTTATCTCTGACCCTCCGGAGATGACATTGATCACCCTGGCATGTAGGCGAGTTCCCTAGTTCTAACAACGTAGGAATAGTAAACCTAGTTGAGTCGCACTTCGCTAACAAAAATGGAAAAAAAAAACTAATCGCTCTAAGTGCTAAGTTTTATAAAAAATTTTGTTTGTGTGTGTCCCTCTCCTTTGCCTCTGCTATATATGCCTTCGTAGGTCGACCCTCTTTCCTTTTCTGCCCCCGATTCGAGTATATCATTCCGCGGAAATATTCCTTTTATGGTTCAAGTTTATTGTTTGTTGGGGTCAAAAGCGGTCACGACGAAATCAACGCCTAAAAATCACCACGGAAATGTTGTCTCTCTTTCGGGTACAAAAATTGTAAGGGGATTATCAAATCCAAGGTTCTGGTCGCCTAGACGATCTCCTCTCAACAAGACGTCGAAACCCCGCATCTAGTCAACCATAGGCGATCGCTTCGCAAATTTTGGTCACTCGCGAGCAACTAAACGAGAGAGTATAAAAAAAAAATACCCGAGACATCCGGATAACTCCCGAAAGATCTCAATAGACAAGTTTTGGAGCGATAAAAATTCACCGTAAACATCGGATAATCGCGTCGCTTTGGATACACGAACAAGGTCTGGTCGCCCGTGGGCGACTAGACACGAACAATGTCTAGTAGCCCAATGGGCGACTAGACTCTTGGCCAATCTGGTCGCCCATTGGGCGACTAGACTCTTGGCAAGTCTAGTCACCAAATAAGCGACTAGACTCTTGGCAAGTCTAGTCGCCCACATCTTTTCGCGGAAATCTTCCTTATCTTTTTGTTTTTTCCATAGTTATCTCAAAACTTGGCATTTATCGTTTTTTCATTTATCTTTCGCGGAACTCAGGTAAAATCTCAACGTAGTTGGGCCCATTCTTCTTCAAAATCGTAAGTGGACCTTTATCGAGTTTAGGACGTTCTTGTGCTGTTTTGCGATTAATTGATTTTTATAATTTCTTTTGGAGAAGTCGTTCTGCGTTCGATTACACGGTGATTGTGTAACGAAATGATAAGACTAATCATATAGTTAAGATAATATCGGTGTTCAAGGTTACCATTATCGTTTTAGATGATCGATACGAAGTTTTGACAAAAAGAACAAGTCTTTACGATCGTTATCGCGAAACGTTAACAGGAGTTCCAATCGAGACAGAACGAGAGACATTCAAGCAAAGATCCGAAGGAGAGGATGATGAAGAGAACATGGTCTAGTCAATCGTGGGCGACTAGACGCTGTCCGTGTCTAGTCCCCTATTGGCGACTAGATGTTGTCCGTGTCTAGTCGCCCATGGGTGACTAGATATTGTCCGTGTCAAGTTTCCCATGGGCGACTAGACTTTGTCGAGTGTCTAGTCGCACATGGGTGACTAGACATTGTCCGTGTCTAGGCGCCCATGGGCGACTAGACTTTGTCGAGAGTCTAGTCGCCCATGGGCGACTATACATTGTCTGTGTCTAAACGACCATGGGCGACTAGACTTCTTGAAAAGTCTAGTCGCCCGTGGGCAACTAGGCCTTGTTCGTGTCTAGTCTCCCATGGGCGACTAGACTTCATGATGAGTCTAGTCAGCCACGGGCGACTAGCCCTTGCTCGTGTCTCCGAAGCGATGCAGTTATCTGTTATTTACGGTGACTTCTTATCGCCCCGAAACTTTTCTCTTGAGCTCTCTTGGGAGTTATTTAGAAGTCTGGGGCGTTGATTTTGATATTACCGTTTTTGACCCCAACAAAAGTTCAAGATGTCACTCGACAATACAAGCCACAAGAACATCATGAATAACAATATTGCTCAAGCTAACATTTTTATTGAAAATCTAGCTGAGAGCAACAAAAAATCATATATTTCTCTAGAAAGAACTGTGGAAGCCACCAAACCGAACTCGACTCTGCAAAGATCTTTGAGCTGAAATCTATGGTCGCTCAACCTCTAAGGAGCAAACAAATGAGTATGAATAACCATGAGGACGTAATAGAGGCTGCTGGAAGTGCTATTCAATATCATAAAAGTGATGGTGTCCAAGCAAAGGGAAGTTCACTACATCAACAATCTAGAGAATTCCCATCAAAACCGAAACCGAGAAAATTTCGGATATGAAGATCTTCAAACGCATCAGCAGTTCAATGACTTTGAGATGAGATTAGAATCTACTTCTTATGCTAAAACCGTGGTTTTATCCTCCCAAGAGAACAAGGTTGAGATTTTGTTTCGACAAGTCTTAGAAGGTCTAAAGAAAAACGCTTGAAACATGGACAACATGTACAATCATCTTAATGGAGAGATTGATGGGCTATAAGCTTATAGTTGTGTCTAATCATGTCAAAATGCTTGATGGTCAAGTGGCTCAAAGTGCAGGAGTTGTGAAGACACAAGGTGGCTTTCTTCCTAGGAAACCCGAGATAAACCTGAAATCTTGCAAGGCGATTGGGATTGAGTACAAGGAAGAAGATGCAGCTAAGATTATGCACAAATCCGTTGATGTAAATCCACTCGTTTCTGATTATCCATTACCATGCTTCGAGAATGACGAGCCAACAGACAAAGCACCACATCAAAGGAGGCCTCATAAGATAGAAGACACGATGAAGTTTGTCTTCTCATGTGAAATAAATGGTGTGGATTTTCAATAACCCCTTTGCGACTCCAGAGCTACTGCAAATATCCGGTCTAACTCCATTGCAAACCAATTGTGGATTAGCGACATCGTGTCTCCTCCAATGTCTCTCAAGTTTCGAGATGCTGTGAGATCATCGAATGGATTCATGAAAGATGTAACAAAGCAAGTAAAGAATCTCAAATGCCATTGATTCATGGAAGTCCTTTCTTTTCAACAGTGGGAGCGGTTACGGATTATCCTAACAGATGAGCTTCTTTCTCCAAAATCAAGAAGAGAGTGTTCTATCCTGCAATTTCGACTACGGATTCGATCCTTACTTCTCAAGTGTTAGTCGGTGCTGTTAAAGATATTTTTCATCTTGAGGGACGTTCTAAAGGAGCTTCAAAATAAGTACCATCCACTCATCCTTGATATCTACACATTGTTAACTATCTTGCAGCTGACGTAGAGCCTCCTCAATTCTTTGGTTACAAGAAGATGAATTTCTTGAAAGATGTTTGACGCTACTTTTGGGATGAGCCATACTTATACAAGAAGTGCTCTAATGAAAATTTTATAAGATGTATCCCCGAAGAAGATGTATCAGGCATTCTTATTGCTTGTGTTGGTTCAGATTATGATTGACACTTTGCAACCTTTAAAACAATCTCTAAGGTATTACAAGTTGGTTTTATGTGGCCTAGCATGTTTAAGGCCGCTCAAGACTTCATCTCTAATTGTGATTTGTGCCGAAGACAGGGGAACATCAGAAAACGAAACGAGATGCCACAAAACTACATTCAAGAAGTCGAAGTTTTTGATGTTTGTGGAATCAACTTTATGGTTTTTGATGTTCAAAGGCCTTAATGAAAATTGAAATCGAAGTATTTGATTGCACCGGGATATGGTTTTTTCACCAAAAACTGTCTTTTTGTATCTGTATGAACTTGTTAGAAGACAAATGTGTAATTTCTAGGTATTGGTGATTTTGTCGTCTTTAGAAAAGAACAAGACATGTTAAGTAATAGAGACTTTGGTATAAATATTAAAGAAATTGCAAGGAAATTGCGACTCTTCCTCGCACTTCCGTCGCAATATATTGCGAAGATTTTGCGGTTAATCTTCGCAAATTCATCGCAAAGTTTTACCTTAAAACCTAAACCGTCAACCTGGTAATTAAAATATATTAATTTAAAACATTGCGACGAATTTTCGACGATTACTCGCAAATTTAGATGATAAACCCTAAGCGCAAACCCTAAACCCTACACCCTAAACCTGAACCCGTATACCCTAAACCCTAATCAGTAAACAATGAACACTAAACACTAAACCGTGAACTCCAATCCTTAAACCCTTAATCATAAATACTAAGTTAGACTACGGAAAGTCACACGAAACAACAAATTATGGAAATGCTTATTCTATCAGTACATAAAAACAACAGAATGAAACGATAACATGTCTGTTGTCCGACTTAAGAAAAAATCAACTTTACCTCATATCTTAACGTTACTTTACATGAAAGGGTTTGTATTGACATTCGTTATTCGTGCAATTTTTTTGGGTGTTATGATCGATAATGTTAATAAAAATGTTAACGCATACTACATAGTAGTTGTCCGCATTTCAAACATACGAGAACCGAACAAACCATAAAACCGTGAACCCTAAACATCGTAATTAATAATATATATAATTAATAAAATTTGCGGCGAATCTGCAACAAATCGTCATAATTACATCGCAAATGGTGCGACGATCCCCACCACTTCATTTCCTACACAATCGCAAATCACACCATCTCTCTCTCTCTAAAAAACACTTCTTAACACAAAATTTTCCAAACACTAATCCTCTCAATCCTCAATGGATCCCAATCACTTTAATGTAAGTTTTTACATTATTTGTGTAATATTAGTTAGTATAGAAAGATACAAAATGTTTAGATAATTATGATGTTGTTGAGAAACTAATGAGAATGATGTCTTTATTAATGATAGGAACATCCCTTATATAGGGAGAAT
>OVAN01015415.1:0-11346 GCA_900406275.1 Anastatica hierochuntica
GTCCGTGAACCACATAACATTGACAGTGAGAATTTCGGTTCCCACATGGAAAATGAAGAGTGGGGGGGCAACTGTTGGGGCTAAATTTATTCCCTTAGAGTCCGGCCATAGCCTAGACCAAGGAGACATAGATAAACCCCCTAGTTGTAGGTGATAACCGAGACCATAGCCAAAGACACCATCGCCAAGCCGAGGTAGGGCGGATATCCTCTAAGTTGGTCTAAGATCTTATGAGATAAGGACAAATGTCTTAATTGAATCTTGGGAAAAATTCCTTTTGTATGATAAGCTCGAATATAGGAGTTATCCATAAGATAAATGGAAACCCTAACTCGAAAAGCTATAAATACAAAGGGAACAACCCTAATTCAAGGATTCGACCCCAAGACTTTGAAGAAAACACTATTGTACTTGATCTCTTATTCATCAATAAAGAAGAATCATTTACATAACACTTAGTCTTTTTTGCTCATATTCCTCATCTTTCTTTCTCCGAAATCCTAAAACCCTTAGCTAGTTGTTCTTGTTCTTCTCCACCGAAGAACGTCCAAAAAACCACCCAAACAATTTGGCACTAGAAGGAGGGGGAGATTTCAACAAGAACAAAACATCAAAGATGAGCAAATCCCACAGTTCATCCGAAGCAGGAGGTAGCAGACACATCGAATCCATGTCCGAGGAAGTAGCTACGAATCTAACGGAATAAAAAGTACCCAAGACAGCCGACGATGCGGTGATCGTAGAGGAGCTTCAAGAGCACGAGCTGATCGCGGCAAAGCTGCAGGAGTACGAGTTGATCGCGGTGAAACTAAAAGAAAACAAAACTCGTTTAAAGGATTTAGAAGACGAGAACGCGGTTCTCAAAGCCTTAATGGCGGAGAACGATGCTGACACGCTCGGAGATGATGGCGAAGACGATGAGAGGCGTGCCAGATTCAAGAGAAAAGTCCCATCAATGCAGACCCTAGGTGAGACGCCACCAAAGGTCGTTAAGGAGGCTCGAACGCATCAGACTCCTAGCTCAGGTCTCACCCAGACCCCTGACTCCTGCCACAAAAACGGCCCTAGCAAACCCTACGAGGGAAACGCTAACGAGGCCCTTGGTGTGGAAGTCACGCTAACGGGAAGCCTAGAAGACATGGAGAACATGATAAAGCATCTGTCGGGAGTAGCTCCATCGATTATCAATAGTACTCCCAACTCCTACGTAGATACACCCTTCGTTGACGCTATCGCTTATGGTGAAGTATCCAAGAGGTTCTCTTGGCCAACCATGACCCTATACAATGGGAGCACAGATCCAGACATGCACATCTCGCAGTATCGCCAACGCATGCTCACTGCCCCCATCGGCTATGAGCACGTGGAGGTCTATATGTGCAAATGGTTTGGAGTAACCCTCAGAGGCCCAATGGTGTTGTGCTATTCCAATCTTGCCAACGGCTCTATTGACTCCTTCGCCATGCTAACGGACCGCTTCGTCGAGCAGTTTGCTAGTAGCCGAGTCCTGAGACGTGATTCCGATGACCTCTATCGGATCAAACAACACTCTGGCGAGAGTTTGAGAGAGTATCTCCACCGGTTCAGTGGGGTGAAGGTGTCGGTCCCCAACTGTGTTGCCTCTACGACCATCTCATCCTTTAGGCAGGGACTGCTGCACGATGGTGACTTGTACAAGGATGTCATTAAGTACCCCTTCCATACCATGGAGGACATACTCTCCAAGACCTGGGACCTAACTAAATGGGAAGAAGACCCAGCCTATCAGGCCCAACTGGCGCAGAAAAATCATCCCAAAAGCCATGGTCACTCCAAGGCCGCCAAAGATGATAAGCCTAACGCTAGGTTTGGACCTGAAAACTCCGCCAAGGGTGGCCCCAGAGGATGGCAAAAGCTCTTGGCAAAAGAGGAGCATGAGAAGTACATGCCCATGACTTGGCTCGACATGTCCAGCATGGTGATATCCCCGACTAAGATAGTGACTGAGCTGGAACGCATGTCCGGAAAGGTCAAATGGCTGTAAAAATGTGTGCCTTTTAGCACAAGAGAGACACGTCTAAGTGGTGCGATTTTCACCATGACTACGATCACCTAACGGAGGAATGCTTCCAGCTAAGGCTCGAAGTGAATGAGTTGCTCAGAAAGGGATACCTTCAAGAGTTCCTCTCAGAAAGAGGAAGGGCACTCATTCATGACAAGACCAAGAATGATGTTCCCATGGGAACAAGGGCTTTCGCCAAGGCACGGTTATGATGTCAACTTCATTACTGGAGGATCAAAAGTAAGCGGGGGTGACAATCTCTACCGCTAAGAGAAGCACTCGCGCTGCCAAGATCAACAATGGAGTAGATGTCATGGCAGTTAGTAGAGAGCGCGAAGATGGCCCCGACTTAATAAGCTTCACCCCTGATACCGGCGGAGAAGTGATGACTCTGTACCATGATGCCCTGGTGATATCGCTGAAAGTTATGAACTGCCTCATGAAGCGAATCCTCATCGACAACGACAATTCAACTAACATCATCTTCACCAACGCCTTTGAAGGATTGGGACTAAGCGAACAAGAAATCACTAGAAAGTCCACTTCTCTAGTCGGATTCAGTGGCAAATAAAGCAGACCATGGGGAAAGTGACCCTACCAGTATACGCTAGAGGTATCAACCAAATGACAAGGTTCCCCATCATATATTGCTCCTCGGCGTATAACACAATAATGGGAAGGCCATGGATACATGATATGAAGGCTAATTCATCAACTCTACAGCAATCCTTGAAATTCCTGACACCCTAGAGAATAAGGGAAATCAAAGGAGATCAGGAGCGGGCCCGTTCATGATACCAGATGATCCTCTGAGCCATTTCTCCAAAACCCCGCTCGATGGCTAGCACCATGGAGATCTCTGCCAAGACGTTGCACAAAGAAAGCAGCGCTCAAAGAATACTGCCGCATACCGGCCAGGGGGCAAGGCCATAGGCAAGAGACGAGCCTAACGGGAGCACGGGGGTACGAAATAACAGAATAACTGGAATGCCACCCACAGCTAGAATATCTATTCTAGGCAAGAATACCTTGGCGTAAGCCTTGGAATCCCTTCTTCGCCATGAGATGGCCATCGTTTTTCTTAGAACTCAATTATGTAATAAAAGCTCCGCTATTCTTTAATGAAAGAAACTGCGGTCTTAAAATACATTTTTGAAAGAAAAGAAAAACGATTTTCTTTGGAGAAAAAAGATATAACATCTTTGGAAAACTCCTTAGGAATCTACCAAGGCCTTGTGCCAAAAAAAACCATATAATGCGGACGAGATCCTAAAAACCATGGCTGAAGGGTCATGGCGGAATGCGGGAGGGCTCCTAACTGTGGTCATCGAATACGGACCATATCCTAAAACCATGTCTGAAAGGTCATGGCAGAATGCGGACGAGTCCACAAAAACTATGGTCGAAAGGCTTGGCGAGATGCGGGCCAGATCCTAAAGATGTTAGATGCAATGCATCAAAACTATGATTTAGCAAAACTAATGGATATGTGCACCCTTGTCCATCCTAGTATGCGACTCATAAAAAGACTTAAAATCGGTCGGTCACAATAAAACTAGCAAAACTCTGACACACAGTGTCAATAAGGCTTCGACCTAGGGACTAAATGTCCAAAGAGGCCTTGTGCCCAGAGACAGGTGTGCCCACTGATCTCATGTATTGAAACATGGATCCCAATCGAGACCAAGACATGTTAACTAAACGCTTATGAGATCGCGACTCATACGACGTTAAGTTAGCAAGGGACCTTGGTTTACAAAGGGCTTGAGGCCCCAACTCATGGTTAAGACCACCACGGAACCATGGTTCTCCAGGCCATGTGCCCTGGGCTTAGATATCAAATAGGAAAATTTGTAAATCTAATTCCCAAGAGACCATGGTCAACCAAGAGGCCCCATCTTTTTCTTTGAATGCAGGTTCAAAGATGAAAGATCGTCGACCTACCGAAGCTATGGATATCTAGGCCCCAGTAGAGTGGCCAGAACCAACAGATCAGAGAGCTCTAGCCAACCAAGGTTGAGAGTCCCATAAATCTGGATTTCATGTCCATAGAGAAAGAGAGCCCTAGAACTCCAAGGAGAACACAAGGAGCTTACCTCTGCCATGGAGTTGACAGGATCAGATATCAAAGAAGACGGATCCAGAATCCACAGTCTATACCCTTAGAAAGGATTATGGAGATAATCTAGCGCAACCAGCGCAAACTCATTCGTCGCAAAGGCCTCTGCTGCGATTCACCAAGGCCATAATGTTGACTCGACGTCTCCTCGATAGAGCATGTCTACCAGAATGATAGACTAAGAAGATGACCGAGCAATAAAGAGTCGAAAGAGTGAAAAGCAGCAAGAAGGAACCAAGTAGGTGATGAGATGAAAGCCTCAGCGGTTTGCTAAGGTTAAAGATTTCGAAGCTCAAACTCACAAGAGTTTTGAAATCAAACAATCTAAAGACTAACTACAAGGCGCAAAATTCTGAAAGAAGTTCAACACTCGTAAAGAAACCCACGCAGGGTAAAACACGGTGCTTGACAAGACCAACGCGTACAAGACAAGATGGCATTTGATGTTTCGCGGGGCCTTCAATGAAAAGCCATCAAGGGTATCAGAACTTTTTCCACTTGAAGAAATATCGAGAATGGTCATGATCTCCATCGGCAGAACTACTTGCAATAAGACGATTACTATGGACCCTTGAGATGACAAAGGAAAGGTCACGAAAAGGTATCTATATCTTTCATTTAAAGATGAAGACTACCTCGAAAGCAAGTTCAGATTCCATAGTCTAAAGCCAAGGCTAAGGCAAGGAATGGGTCTGAAGGGTGGAAGCCAAGTGAGATATGATAAAAGGCCATGGAGACAGGTTTTGATAAATGAAAGAAATCCATGTATTATGTTACATCATCAGAAGATTCTTTACAAAGGAATGATGGTAATACTACAGAGTGTCTCACTAGAAGAATGGAAGCTATTACATTGGGTCTCATCAGTACATCTCTAACGACTAAGCTACGGTGAGAAGCCATGCAATACCCTGGAACCCGCATGACCTGAAGCCAAGGGAAGCGCCAAGGATGTCCAGTCTGGGAGGAGGAGATCACCAAAGTGAAACTCCTTTTGGATGGTCATGGCAGCAGCCGATGCAATGAACCACCATTGTTGCCTTGCTCGATGGAAGATCCTCAAGGTTATCACTCCATCATCATAGAAAATGCACACCTTCAGGCCAGATCTGAAGCGACATGGAAAGATCGATGTGAAGTGTTGGCCCTAATTCCTTGTCTAGACGTGACCTCCACCCTTGGACCGCGGAGGATCTCAGAGGAAATCCTTGGAACTAGGGAACCCCAAGAGTCTCCTAAGCGAATCTGAAGCCGATCCTTTGATGATCTCATCTCGAACCTGCAAACCAGAAAGAAGAACAATCAGGTTGCATGTCTATAGATGGATGATGAGACGCTAAAAACCGAACTTTAGCGATCTCCATAAGGTTGTCATAGAGATCATATGGCTGAAGCACGACGATACGCCATCGAGATCAGAAAAGAAACATTACCTTAGTACTGGAAGTTGAAGCGGCAGAGACAAGAACGATGGAAACCGTTAGAGATTTGTAGAATCAAAGGAGAAATGGTCAGAAATCCGCTCAAAGGTCTACAAAAGAGATCATCAACGGTGAAATACCTAAGTAAAAATCAAAGATATACTGCCATCGAACTCAGCACAATCGCTACTAAGGGTAAAAGAAATCAAGATCTACTGGAAATGCGCTAAAGACTTACCGGAAAAAGCAGAGGAAGTGGTGATATTTCGAGAGAAAACCCTAATCTGTCTTTGAGGAGGCAAGTAAAAAAGCGAAATGACTAAAACTCATCACTTTCCCGTCTTTATATATCCCAAGCGGTTATGGGCCAAAGACAAAAAGAGAAGCCCAAATTACGCCATGGAGTTCAAGCCCAGAAGTTCATCAAAAAAGATGTGCCCCACCAAGCGCTAATGAGACTCACCAAGGATGAAGCTATAGCAGCGGGAACCATGACAGAAGCTTTTTCTTATTTTATTTACTTACGCAAAGTCGATCCCAGCAGTAAGGTATGAACCGAAATCTCTTAAGACAAGATCTACTCTTCAAATTCCACACGTGGAAAATGAAGAGTGGGGGGCAACATTTGGGAGTAAATTTATTCGCTTAGGGTCCGGCCATAGCCTAGACCAAGGAGATATAGATAAACCTCCTAGTTGTAGGTGATAACCCAAGCCATAGCCAAGGACACCATCGCCAAACCGAGGCCATAGCCGAGGTAGGGCAGATATCCCCTAAGTCCGTCTAAGATCTTAAGAGATAAGGACAAATGCCTTAATTGAATCTTGGGAAATATTCCTTTTGTATGATAAGCTCGAATATAGGAGTTATCCATAAGATAAATGGAAACCCTAACTCGAAAAGCTATAAATACAAAGGGAAAAACCCTAATTCAAGGATCTGACCCCGAGACTTTGAAGAAAACACTATTGTATTCGATCTCTTATTCATCAATAAAGAAGAATCGTTTGCATAACACTTAATCTTTTTCGCTCATCTTCCTCATCTTTCTTTCTCTGAAACCCTAAAACCCTTAGCTATTTGTTCTTATTCTTCTCCATCGAAGAACGTCCGAAAATCCCCCGAAACAAATACGAACACAAAATATAGTTTTATTTAAGACCATATTAAACGTAATTGTTTCTAAAACATACTTTTAATTAAACATTATAGTTTTTCATTGTATTGTTATAATTGAAATTTTAAAAAAATGATTCAATTTATAAAGGGTTAATCGAGACTAATTTTATTGTAAAAATGAGCTATTATTTAACTAACCACATATTAAGTACTTTAACCACTACGAAAAATATTTAATACTAACTAAAAATGTACAAATTTAATTTATAAATTTAAATTTTCATTTAAATTTAAATGTATCGTTATATTATTAAAACATGACACTGCATAATAATACGATCGAATCCTAGTTTTTATATTATTACAGAAACAAGTTTGCTTTCGCATCAATAAATTTGGGTTACGGAATCAAATAAACCTTCATCAACATGGATTCATGTCCGATTTGGTGTGATAGTTCATGTATCATTTGTTGTGTAAAAAAACTTGATTTGGTTTTCTACTGATGAAGTTTTGTAACCAAACCAATTAAATTTGGCATTTAACGTTAATTTTTAATTGAATATATATAGTTAAATATAAATCATAATATAGATAAAAATTAAATATTATATGTATATATATATATGTATATATAAATTTTTTTGGTCAGAAATATGTATATATAAATTTAAGATACAAAATATATGTATTGATTTTATCTTAGCTTATTAATTTTATTTAAAGCTCGAATAGATAATTTTAAGTTCCATTTTGACATATTTTCTTGAATTTGGGACAAAAAAGACTTGAACTAAGTACAACATAAAAATTGAATTTTTAGATTAATAAATTTATATATTTAACAACGAAGTTTTTGAATAATAACGAACTAATTTACTATATGTTAACTAGTTGTTGAACTAAAATTTCTTTTATATTTTTCATAATAACTAAAATATCTATCTTGTTAAAACCAAAGTGTATAAACTTTTTTATGTGTAATTTTTAAATTGAACATGTATTCGAATTTTATTAAATGTATCTAATGAATATTAATATCTTTAAATATGAATAACATTGGAATATTTCAATATTATTTTTACCTAATTATAGGACTGGGCATTCAGATACTCATTCGGGTATCGGATCGAGTCTGTTCGGGTATCGGTTCTTCGGTTCCGAAGTTTAGGACCCATTCAGGTATTTTATCGGTCCGGGTATGGGTCGGTTCTTGTCAGGTTCAGGTGGGTTCCGTTTCTCGTAGGTGTACCCGAAATTTTTTTCGGATCCTATTCGGATTTGGATATTTTCGGACAATATGAGTATTTTGAATATAAAATATACCCAAATACTCATTTTTACAGAAAAATACATTAAACTATAACACAATACTTTTAAAATAATCAAAAATATTAATAAAAATATAAAAACACCTGAAAATATTTAACAATACAAAAAGAAATATTCAAAATTCTAAAGTATTTAAAATAATCTTTAAAACCTAATTTAATCATATATATATTTGGATATTATGTATATGGATATCGGGTACCCGTTTGGATATCGAGTATTTTTCGGGTCTCAGGTATTTTCGGATAGCCATTCGGATATCGGTTTTGGTTTGGATATACCCGATACCCGAAGTTACCTAGCCTTTGAATCCATTCGGGTATTTCCTCGGTTCCAATTCGGGTTCGATTCCACTTTTTCGGGTCGGTTTCGGTTCGGGTATTTGGGTCCAGTTAATATGCCCAACCCTAATTATTACAATATAAATATTTTTAATATAAAATTTGTTTCAAAAATAAGAAAATTATAAAGTGATAAATTTGAAATAACCTACAAAATTTGTAAAAATAATTTATATAAATTATATATATTTAAGTTTAGTCATCTGATATTTAAAAAACAAATACTCCGACGGATTTTGTTTAATTGTCTTTCGGGTATTATCGAACTTAACTTACATCCGAATATGTACGGGTACCCGAAAAACGCGAAAAATTCAAAAATCTCAAACTTAAACTTGAACATGAGATTCAAAATAACTGAAAAATCTAAATATTTTGAACATGAACATGAAACACAAAATAACCAAAAATTCTGAATTCTATACTCGAAAAATTTAAATATGATCAATCATACGTTGAATAAATAAAAACAAAAAAGCATCCACGCGTTTGCGCGGATTAAACTCTAGTTTAAGTTTTAATAGAAAAGCCTTAAACTCTATTTAAGAAAAGAATAAACTTAAATCAAACTTTTTATTTATAAAAAAAGTTTGGAAAAGTATTAAAAATCGTTATTTAAGTTTGATTTTCTGGTAGATACAAAGTGATTGCATAACAAAATACAAAATAAATCAAATATAATTAAATATAAGTTATTTAAGCGGTTGCACGGGTCAAAACTCTAGTATATAATTAAATATAAATCATAATATAGATAAAAGTTAAATATTATATATATATGTATATATATATATATGTATTTATAAATTTAAGATACAAAATATATGTATTGATTTTATCTTAGGTTATTACTTTTATTTAAAGCTCGAATAAATAATTTTAAGTTCCATTTTGACATATTTTCTTGAATTTGGAACAAAAAGACTTGAACTAAGTACAACATAAAAATTGAATTTTTAGATTAATAAATTTATATATTTAACAACGAAGTTTTTAAATAGTAACAAACTAATTTACTATATGTTAACTAGTTGTTGAACTAAAATTTCATTTAAATTTTTCATAATAACTAAAATATATCTATCTTATTAAAATGAAAGACATAGATTTTTTCATGTATGATTCTTCAAAGTGAACCTATTTTAGAAATTTTATTAAATATATCTACTAAATTAAAATAATTCTAATTACTCATTTACATATTCCAACAAACATATTAGAATATTCTTATTTTGTTTTTTACTTAATCACTATCAAAATTGTAAACCAACACAATTTAAAATCATCAATTTTCAGCAAATTTAAATATAGTTTGTCTTCAAATTTAAAATAAATCCATAACTTTTAAATTAATTATATTACAATATTATTATTTTCTAAATAAAATTTATAAGAAAAATTCAAAAAAACTATAAAGTGATAAATTTAGAAAAATCTATAAAAGTTTATAAATAATTTATATAAACTATAAAAATTTAAGTTTAGTCATCTGATGCATTAAGTACTTTAACAAGTTTTGTTTCACTGTATTTTGGGAATTGGATATTATTCGAGCTGAACCCATACGAGCATCCTAGGAAATATGAAAGTTCGAAAATCTTAAATCTAAACCGAACCCATAATTCGATATAATTGAAAATTCTAAAAGTTTTGAACCTGAATCTGAATCTGAAACTCAAAATAACCGAAAATTATAAACTCCATACTCGAAAAATCTAAGCATGATTAATAATATATAAAATTATTTAAAAAAATTCGCGCGGTTGTGCTTGTCAAAAATCTAGTCAATACTATTAAAAGAAAGCACAATAAACTTTGTTTACGTGTGACATACACCTTTTTGAAATCATGTCTAAAAAATAGATTGATTGATGATGTTCTTTTTATGATAACAAATTAATATTCCCGAAAATATTTATATAGATAACAATTTTAATTCAAATTCTATTTTGAATTATAATAGATTTAAAAAATAACAAATTTGTTTAAATAATATTGTCTAACAATATATATCCTATGTTTTTGAAGTTCGGAAATTAACTCTCTAACATCTTTTTGTGGTAACAATTGATTTAACATAATATAGTTACTTTTTATGACAAAAGATATTGGTGATCTATTGTATTTTTATGATAATTGGATTAATATTTCATTAATCTAGATATATTGATTACGAGTTTAAACTCAAAGAACAATATATTGTACTAAAATTATAGAGTAATCTAGATATATGAATTATTGTAAGGATTCATATCATAATTACAAGGCTTCTTCTTTATTGTATTACGAATTTTGTAAAGCACGGATCAAAAAAGTTATTATTATTATTATATTAATAAAATAGTAAGAAATTCAACAACGATAATATAAATGAATTGACATTATAATTGTATCATTGTTTCGCGTATGATATAAATATACAATACGAGAAACTTATATTCATTTTGAAATTGAATCGATAATCCATGTCGTTAATACGTTTCGATAGTAAAACTATTTCTTCTTTATTATTGTTTATTTATAATTAAAACTAATATATCTTTAACTTTCTTTTTATACAACATTATACAAAAAAAATTAATCTTGCATTTTGAAAGCGCGGATAAAAATCTAGTATCTTATTAAAACTTAAGTACATAAAAATTTTTATTTGTGATTTTTTAAAATTGAACATGTATTAGAGCATGAGCATTGGGTGTCTCTCACCCATGCTCTCTAAATAAAAAATTAATAAAGTAAGAAAGAGAAATAAGAAAAGATGAGAGCAGTCGTTTGAGAGACTAATTCTAGAGCTTTTTTTTGCTCTACACTTGTCAAGACTTTATTGGTTCAAACATTTTTTCAAAAAAAATCTCTATATATTAATCGATGAGACATTTTGAGAAGATTTTGAATTCTAAAGTTGAGATGTCAACCAGAGACTGATTTTGGATGCTATTAGCCAATAAGATTAAAGTGTAATTAAAAGTATTT
>OVAN01015416.1:0-11345 GCA_900406275.1 Anastatica hierochuntica
CTATAAATTTAAAACTTGAGTTAATCACTAGCGAAATCTAGCCTCATCAAATGCTAAGCTTTGGTATGGCCGATTATTTTGATAAGTTTTAGAAGAAAATTTTCAGTCCATTTGTATGCATTTTATATAGCTTTTAGATTGACTCTTTTGGTTAAAGAAAGTGCTAAAAATCAAAAAATTTAGATGACTTGCTATTGAATGTTTAAGTTCAATTTAAAGCTAAACCCTTCTTAAACATTTACATTCGTTCGTTAAATGTCTTGAACTCAAAATTTCTACTAAATTTTGTAGGAACCGAAATGGGTTCAAGAGGACAAACTAATGTCACCTATGCAAGTTGGTATAATGAGGAGACGACCCTTTACTTGCATCTTCAAGAGAACGCCAAAGTTGTGAACACAACTTGGGCATATGAGGAAATATTATGGGAGATGGAAATTCAAAATCAAGTACAATCCTTGATTAGGAAGATGGATATGTGGAACCTACTTTCAACGAACTATGAGACCTATCCCTATCCAACGCTTCAATTCCTCTCCACGGTGGGCGTAGTCTATGGGCAAAATGAATATGGAAACACCATGTACCTCACGTTAAAGATCAAGGATGAGCTCTACAAGATATCTCATGAAGAAGTTTGCGAAGTTGATAGCTTCACTCCATCAAAGAAGGATTTAAACTATGAGGATTGTTTGGAAGCGAGGATTTTATGGAGCAAGATAGCACTTGGACCTTTTGACGAGGGTTCGACCAAAACATCTAAGGTTCGAAACCCAACAATCTGATATCTCCTAGAGTTGCTCGAAAACACATTCTTGGCACGAGGCTCACCAAGATTTGTGAACAAATTGGCGTTGAAATTGTTATTCCAAGGTGTGAAGACGATTATTAAAGGTTCAAGTGGAGATATAATGGAGGACTATTTCGGAAATGATGTAAACAATGGATTTGTCTTCATTACCGAAATACTTGACTACAATGAGGAGCTAAGATCTTGAAGGAACCATTGATACGCATTTGCGGGTTCCTCACACCATTGTTTCTCCACGCGGAAGTTAACCTTGGAGAATTCCGAAAGTTGAAGGGAGAAAGAAAAATGGACATGAGACATATGGTTAAGGAGAAATTTCTTTTTGGGTACCATGGTTCCATCAACATCCAAGTGATTTATTTTTTCATTGACGAAGAGAAACAAACGAAGGCATGGTACTTACCGTTACAAGAGCACACCACGACCACTAAAGATGAAAACCTCTCGTTCTAACATCCTCATCATCTCTACATCAACCGCCATACACTACCAAGTGAGCCAAGGCTTTATAAGTCTGATCCCCATGAGCTACGACTAAACCAAGAAGACAAAAATGCCTTCGATTTTGAGTACCAACAAGAAGAACCGCACGTGGGTTACCAAAGAAATGAGTATGAGTTGTACTTGGAAAGGAAGGTGAATGACCAAGAGAAGATCATAAGGAAACAATGGAACTTCCTCACTAGATTGTGGAGGAGGGTGAAGAAGAGTGACAAGTATAATCGCTATGTCACCTCGAGTGAGGAAGAAATGGAAGATAAGGAGTCAAGTAGTAATGAACACCAACAGCCAACGCACTCGGTAGCTCATCCGCCTTTGGTAATCCGAGAACCACAAGAGCAAGTAGTGATACCACCAAGAACCTCATACAATAGCCCTTACGGAGGAGACACGACAAGGACCCCATCGGCGACTCATCAAGGCCGAGAACACGGAGGTCCGCACGCTACACCAAAGAACACTACTCCTCCATTTCGTCCTTTCGACACTCATGCACTTGAGTGTTCCAAAGGTACTCCTACTTACAATTGTTTATACCACACATATTTTCTTTCTATGTGTGTTTTAAAGGTCACTCTCACAGTTTAGGACTCACCGGGACGATGAAGTTTAAGTTTGTGGGAAGAGACTTAGTACTAATGTCGTTTTTAAGTTTTGATGTTTTTTTCATCACATTTGAGTCTTGCATTGTATATAGGTATGATTTATAAAAATCCAAAAAAAATCGTAAAAATTTTAAAATCCAAAAAGATTTTCAATTTGTTTTTAAAGCATTGCATATAGATTCCATTCACTTGGACATACTTAGATTGATAAGAGCATATAAGATTTCATTTTGCATAGGGAACAATGATAGAATTGCCTCTTAGGTAGCTAAGTTTTGCTTAATGATCATTGCCTTCACTAGAAGTACAATGTTGCATAGACCGCTTTTAAATTTTTAGAAAATCATTGATTGAAATTTACCGCTCGATGGTCTTTGTGCACGTTGAAGTAGATGGTCTTTTGAGTAAATTCCTATCTAAGATGGATTTAAATGAATGTTAAAATCTTTCTTATGGGCTTCGTTATACTTGACCATGGTAAAAACACTAACATTTGAGCCATCTTCTAACCTATTTTACCATCCTTTCTTAGCTCAAATGACTACTCTCATCTTTAGAGTAGTGACTGTGAGGGATTAAACTCACCTCTTAGATTTTGTGAATAGGTTTAGGTTTAGGGAGAGACTATGTGGGTTGAATTTCGTAAGAACTTGTTGAATGAATATTACTTTTATTGAGATTGATAAACGATGCAATGAGTACAAAAGGGGCTTAGTGTCACGAATGATCAATGAAAAGGGATATGAGTATCACTTAAGAATGATTTTCTCAATACAATGATAATTGAAAAGTAGCTAAAAGTATCTAGGTTGAAGATGAGTTGAAGAAGAGTTTTGTTCGCCTCCTCTTCCTCTTATATAGCTCTTTTTCCGTGCTAGAAGGTTGTTGCAACGGTTCCAAGATTTCCTCCTTGATTCTCGGAATGCTCAACAACTTGTTTGACTAAGCCTATGACCTCTTCCCTTTGTCCAAGAGTTTTTCCGTCAGTTCCTTGCTTAAACGAGACCTGGACCTCTTCGGCTTTGCGGATGTCTTCCTAAGCCTACCTCTGTTTCGACCAGAATCCTAATCCTGATGGATCTAATCCGGCCCACCACGAGCTTATTATCAGGCTTCTTGGCTTCTGCCCATTGTTTGAATTCTCTTTTGGATAATGGGCCAGATTTAGGCCCAACAGTTGCCTCCAGCTTTCGAGAGGAGGCTCCTCGTTTCGGAAGCTAAACCTAATCGCCGAGACCTTTATCTCTTTGTTAAGATAATGATTGCTGCATATCTTCCTCGAAGATGCAAATATTTTAAATCTAAAGCTCAGATTCTGTTTCATGATCTCGACGGCTCAGAAAAAGGGGAAATCGAAAAGTCTTCTCCGGCTTCCAAGACACGATTTGATATAAAGCTGCAACCATTAACTGCCAGCTCTTCCAACATCTCCACGTCTCAACTCTGTTTTCAAGGAACTTCCCTTTACTCACATTTATTTACCTTTTTTTTTGTTTTGTTTGTATTTACTCTTCAAGCGACTACTCTGTTCATCTTCTCTAGTTCTCTGTAATTCTGTAGAAACCTTAGTTTCTTAAAACCACTTAGCCTTCGATTTCGACACCCCCTCTTTTTTCCTCTACTTCCTCTCTCAATGGATCAATGGAAAGAGGGTTCCAGAGAGACAACAACTCCTCTAACAGGTCTGAAGATCATGAAAGTGAAGCAAGAGATTGGGGAAGAGTTGAGGAGAGAGAAGGAGAGGAAGGCTAAGGATTCGATTGCTCATAGGGTTGCAAAACGATCCAAGAAAGGTGACGGTCCTAGCGGCAGCATCTCTTTCGGCCCTCACCAGCCCTCCTCTTCGAAGGATAAGGAGGTGGTAAACCTCATGGTTCAAGCTGGAGGTCCGAAGGAGCTCGCGAGAGCCTGTTCTCCCGACGAAACCCCTGAGAATGTTCCTGAGGGCTGGTTCTTTCTCCATGAGAAGTATATCACTAGAAGTCATCTCAGACTTCCTCTACCCGATTTTCTGCTGGACCTCCTTGATCACTATCTCCTTGCTCTTCCTCAACTTTGTCCTTTTGTGATAAGGCTGATTAATGGTTTTATCACGAGGTCCAAGGAAGAAGGGATTACCCTTGAGTTTCGTGATATGATGAGTCTTTACATGATCAAGGAAAGTACTTCTAGCAAAGGGGGTAGTGGTACCTACTACCTTCCTTGCCATCAGGGTTTAGGTGTCTTCAAGTTCTCCGGTAACGATGAAGACTGGAGAAAGAAGTATTTTTACGTTAAGGTTGACCCTTCTACGGTTCTGATGGGTCGGAACCTAAAGAATTTTTGGTCTGATGCTTCTGGTTAGTGTCTTTAGGCAAAGTGCTTATCCTCCTTTGCTCTTTTACAGCATGTTAATGACTCTATTTATTTGGAAGGTATCGAAGATCCCCCAAAACATTCTGGAAAATTCACAAGAGCCTTGCTCCGAAGGCTGAAGCAAAGTCCTTCTAACTGGAACGCCTACACGACTTCCAGGATTAACGCTGCTAGGTTCCCAGAACAGTACAGAGCTAACTTCCCGACACCTATGCCTGTTAGTTAGTTGCAAGGTAACTAGCCTTTTTCGTATTTTGCTAATTTTAAGGAATTTGAGCCTAGCTCGAGGGCTCCTAAGGTTAGTATTTCCTGTTGGCTTTCTTTGAATTAGTTTCCGAAGACGACGTTGTTGTATCAGTTTCCACTGAAGCTAGTACCTCTGGAACCGAAAAGACTCAACAACCAAAGATGCCTCTTCAACCATCATTTCGTGCTAGAGGCAAATAAGCCAAGGATGCGAGCACCTCTCGTGGAAGTGACAAGAATCAAGGAGGCTCGTTTCTCAGCTCCCTGAAGGAGGTTCTTGATGATGGAACCTCAAACATTGTCAAAGAGGTTACACCTATCACCACTATTCATGATATTTCACATGTTCAGGAGGTAGCCCAAGGGCTAGATGTTCAAACGGTGGATCCGAACCTCCAAGCTGCCAGGGACCGCCCAGAGACTCAGCCTCCGACTAACAAGAGACCCAGAACTGACTATGGGGAAAGAGCTTCCAGGTCCTCTTCCTCTTCTTCCAGAGGAGGAACCGTTGGCTGGAGCTTTGTTCATTCAAAGTCAGGATCAATCGTAGATGACTCCTGGGGGCTTGGAATGTTGATGAGGCACATGAAGAGGATTGGATGCACTCTTCCTTCCTTTAAAAATTTGACCAATAGAGATGAATACATTGAGATTGCTCATTACTTGGGTCAGGTATGAGGTCTCAAGGAACTTTTGAATTATGTTCATTCTTTTTAGATATTTCGCTTATTGCTTCCCATTTCTTACGACAGTTAGTTGGAGCCATCAAGAGAGCCCATATAAAGCTTGAGGACACTGTCAATGGTACCCCTAATGCCGGAGAGCTAGCTCAAGTCACGGAGCTGTTTAGAGCTACAAAGAAGGACCTTGATCAGGCTAAGGCTCAAGTTTCTAAACTTCAAGCTGAGGCAGGCGAGCTCAGCTCTCTTTTGACGGCTCTCAAGGGGAAAGCTGAAAGTCAGGCCCTTGATCTTCAGATGAAGAATAGGCGGATCTCTGATTTGGAGAGTGCTCGCAAAATTGCTGAACAACAAGTCCGAGAGATGATTGCATCCTCCCAAGATCACCAGAAGAACAAGGAAGCTGAGAATAAGCTAGCCACGAGGAGGGGTAAAAAGGAGGTTGCTGATGCTTACAACAAGATCCTGGTTTCTGTTAAAGAAAATTTTGTTAAGAAGAAGGAAGAGGTCTCTCTCCAGGTTTATGCTCATGAGTTGTAGGCTAACACTGATCTCTTGAAAGAGATGCTAGCTAACGAGATCAAGAATGCTGAAGAAGAGTACAATCAACTAATGGCTCTGCTACCTGAAGCCACTGTTGCTTATGAGAAGGCTCAGGTTTCTGACTTTTCAGCCAGTAAGCTACCTCTTCCTCAGCTATCCGAGAGCTCAAGTACTTTTGAGATTAATATGTTTAATTTGGCTTTGTCTGGAGAGTATGGTTTTAATCTAGGTTTGGTGGAACATTGTTCAGCTCCAACCGAGACATCCAAAGGAGGTAATGACAAAGAGGTAGAGGAAGCATATCTAGCTACAGGGACATATGGAAATGGAGGAGAAGGAGTATAAATGCCAAGAGCTCTCTTAGCTCATTTTGATTTAAGTCTAGAACTCTTGCCCAAGGGGCTTTTTCTTTGGTTGCTTTTAAGACTTAATAGCCTGGGGAGGCTTTTAAACCCTTATCTTGTTTTGGATCTTTAACTTAGTAGCTTGGGGAGGCTTTTAAACCCTTTGGATTGAGCTATCGTATACTTAGAAAATATTCGCTATTTTAGATGTGATTCGTTTTAAGGAAGAGGTTCCTGAAAACTTCAAGCAAGAGGTTTCAGAAGCCTTTATTTATCAGTTATCTGGGCCTGAGAAGGCTAAGTTCAGAAACCATCAAGTTACTGAATCCTGAAATTGTTCCAGGTTTCAGAATCTTTTTACAACAGGTCTTAGGTTCCTTTCAGTGATAGGTTTCAAAGCCTTTTGAGAATAGGTCTCGTGACTTTTGAACATGAGGTCTTAGTAACGGATATCGTGATCTTCAGATAAGAGGTCTTGGGACCTTCTGATAAGAGATAACGGAAGCTGTCGATTAACAGGTCTCGTGTCTTTCGGATAAGAGGTCTTGGGACCTTCTGATAAGAGGTCTCGGAACCTGTTGATAACAGGTCTCGTGACCTTCGGATAAGAGGTCTCGGGACCTTCTGAAAAAAGGTCTCGGAACCTGTTGATACAGGTCTCGTGACCTTCGAATAATAGGTCTTGGGACCTTCTGATAAGAGATATCAGAACCTGTTGATACAGGTCTCGTGACCCTCGAATAATAGGTCTTGGGACCCTGAATTTGTGTTAATGATTAAAGACTTTAGGAACAGGTTTCTGGGAACCTGAAAGGTTGTTAAGGATTTTAAGACCTTAGGTTCAGGTTTCTGGGAACCTGGAATGTTGTTAAGGATTTTAAGACCTTAGGTTCTGCTTTCTGGAACCTGGAATGTTGTTAAGGATTTTAAGACCTTAAGTTCAGGTTTCTGGAACCTAGAATGTTGTTAAGGATTTTAAGACCTTAGGTGTTGTTAAGGATTTTAGGACCTTAGGTTCAAGTTTCTGGGAACCTGGAATGTATGTTGACAACGGCTTTATTGATGACATTAATTGAATATATTGAGATACATTGAATATAAAAAATGTTGAGAACCTTAGGCTCTTTTGTCATGTATAGAATGTTGTGATTCCTTGGGCTATGTGTCTTGGTTTAAACATATGCCCCCGTTAATTGTCATAAAAAGGATGTTGAATGGAGTTGGGGCCGTAATCATGACGGAGCTGCCTACGTACCCTGTCGAGGGATCAAGCCTAACATAGTTCAAGGAGGTTGTAGTACCTAATGATAATATTTCTTCAGGTTCATGGAATTCCATGATCGGATTTCAGGTACCCCAGTTCGTACCTTTAAGAGCTTATAGACGTCGGGTCGTACCACATGGATGATCCGGTAAGGACCCTCCCAATTGGTTCCTAGTTTCTCAGCACCTCGCTCTTTGGTATTTTCAAAAACTTTCCTTAGTACAAGGTCACCAACTACGAATTGTCGTGACCTTACTTTGGAATTATAATGTCGAGCCATTGCTTGCTGATAATTTTGAATGCGAAGCAATGCTTGGTTTCGTCGTTCCTTGATTAAGTCGAGGTTGTCTAGCAAAAGCTGATTATTAACTTCAGGATTAGACGCACACAGACTTTGTCGAAGGTTACCAACTGAGGTTTCGGCTGGGACCACAACCTCCATCCCATAAGCTAAAGAGAAAGGAGTCTCCTCTGTAGCCCTTCGTGGGGTGGTTCGGCACGACCAAAGTACTTCGGGTAACTTATCGGACCAGGATTTCTTATTGGTCCCAAGGTGTGTCTTGAGGTTAGCTAATATTGATTTATTAGCAGCCTCCGCATGCTCATTTCCCTAGGGGTATCGAGGTGTTGATGTGGTGTGACGAATGTACCATTTATCCCAAAATGCTATAAAGTCATCGAATATGAACTATGATCCGTTATCAGTTATGATCTCGTATGGGAGACCATGACGACATATGATGTGTTTCCATATGAATCGTTCCACCTCAAATTTCGTTACCTGTTGGAGAGCCTCAACTTCCACCCATTTGGTGAAATAATCTGTTAAGACTAAGAGGAAGTGTAGCTTCTGTTGTCCCTTTCCTGAGGCTACTAATGGTCCTACGACATCCATGGACCATCTCATAAATGAGTTTTGTGCAGATATCGAGGATAGGTTTTTTGTAGGCTGATGAATAATCGGGGCGTGTCTCTGGCATTTATCGCATTGGGAAGAGTATACTTCGCAGTCAGCGATTATGGTTGGCAAGAAATATCCTTGTCTTTTAATTTGGATAGCTAGAGCTCTGCCACCGGCGTGGTTCCCGCAGGAGCCCTCGTGTACTTCTTTCGTGAGCCTGATAGCATCGAGGCCATGAACGCACCTTAGGTAGGGTCCAGAGACGCTTCGTTTGTAAAGGTTGGAGTCGATTATGCAATATCTTGCGCTTAACGCTTTGAGCTTTCGAGCCTCCCACTTATGGGGGGGGGGTTGTACCCTCTGATATGTATTGCATAATTGGTACTCTCCAATCCTCTCTTCCCGTGATCTTGTCGTGGAGAGATAATGGCGGTTCCTGCTCACGCGCGGGCTCCTGAATGTTTTCGTTATGAGGTATCGTGCCTCCGGAGGTATCTCGAGGATGTGATTTGGGGGAATCTATGTGGTCGAGAATACCTTCTAAGGTCAAGTTAGTTTCAGGAGTTTGGGTCGTGCCCCCGGAGGTACTGCCGAGAGCTGAAGGGTCTCTGGTCTCGGGAGTATCTACTGTGTACACAACCGGGGTTAGAGTTTGAGTCGTTCCCCCGGAGGTATGCTTTTTAAAATTGTGAATTTTGGTCTTACGGAACCAAATTGTTGTAAGAACTTGGGTTAGTCCGTCTTCTCGGATGGCTGCGGATGCCACCATCTCGAGACGGCTACTTTCCGGTTGTTCTCTCGGTTCACTATCGATTTCAGCTTTAGTGGCTAAATCGATGTTGGGTTTCTCGATACCTTCGACAGGTATGACTCGTTTTGCAAGGGGATCAGATGTAAAGGCTAAGGTTGTCAAAGCGTTTGCTGAGGAGTTTCTCCTCGTGGAATCCTCGTTAGATCAAATTTACTCAACTGTTTAGTGATGTTTTGGACAACCTTGAGATATGCCCCCATTCTTTCATCCCTTGTTTCGTATTTCCCGTGGAATTGGCTGGCTACTAGCTGTGAGTCGCTATAAGCATTTAGCTCTCGGATTCCGAGGCTTAGCGCCACTTTTAACCGTGCAATCAGTGCTTCGTATTCGGCTTCATTGTTAGAAGCACTAAAGCCAAGCCTGTAGGATTGCTCAATGGTCTCGCCAGCTGAAGAGGTCAGTCTTAGGCCGACCCTGGAGCCTTGTCTTGACGAGGCTCTATCGACATGTAGGCTCCATTTAGGAGCTATTGTCTTTGCATCTAACTGCTCGGATGCTAGCTCGATGACAAAGTCTGCAAGGACTTAAGCTTTCGCTGCTGCTCGAGGTCTATACTCGATATTATATTCTTTGAGCTCTATGGCCCATTTAGCTAGTCGCCCTAATTGGCTAGGGCTATGCATAATCGTGCGCAATGGCTGTGAAGTCATTACGACGATTGAATGCGATTGGAAATAGGGCCGTAGCTTACGGGCAGCTATTACAAATGCCAGAGCTAGTTTCTCCATAGCAAGGTACCTTGTTTCAGCGTTTATCAGCCTTTTGCTTGTATAATAGACATGTCTTTGTTCGTTTTGCTCTTCTCGTACTAGTACGCCGCTAACTACAGCTGAGGATACGGCGACGTATAGGTATAGTGGTTCCCCTACTACTGGTTTGGATAGAATTGGAGGTTCGGAGAGGTAAGCTTGCAATTGCTTGAAGGCTTCCTCGCATTTTTCATCCCATAAAAACTTCTTATTATTCTTTAGAAATTTATAAAATGGGAGGCATTTATCGGTGGACCTGGATATGAATCGATTTAAAGCTGCGATTCGTCCTGTTAATCTTTGCACCTCTCTGGTGGTCCTAGGTGACGACATTTCCATAAAGGTAGTTATTTGCTTCGGGTTGGCTTCGATACCTCTTTCGGTTACCAAGTAACCGAGAAATTCGCCTGAAGGTACCCCGAAGGTACACTTAGCGGGGTTGAGCTTCATGTCGTATTTGTTAAGGATATCGAAGAACTCCTTCAAGTGAGAGACGTGGTCATCTCCGACTGAGGAATAGACTAACATGTTGTCGATATAAACCTCCATGGTTTTTTCGAGCTGTCTGGCAAACATTTTGTTCATGAGCCTTTGATAGGTGGCTCCTACATTCTTTAAACCGAATGGCATTACCTTATAGCAGTAGGTTCTGCGTTCGGTTATGAACGCGATTTTTTCCTGATCTTCGGGGTCCATCATGATTTGATTGTACACCGAGAACGCGTCCATATAAGACAGGAGCTGATGGCCAGTTGTGGTCTCAACTAATCGATCTATGTGAGGTAGCGGAAAGCTATCCTTTGGACATGCTTTGTTCAGACCGGTAAAATCAACACAGATTCTCCACTTTCCATTCTTCTTTTTAACCACTACGGGGTTAGCTAGCCAATTTGGATAGTGAGGTAGCGGAAAGCTATCCTTTGGACGACTCATTTCGGAGAAATAGTTTCTCGTAAGACCAAGCGGTAATAGTTTCGTGGAATGGTAAGGCCGATCGTATAGTTTAGACTCTTCCGGTGTTTAAGTTAACCGTCGTCATTTTACACGATCGATACGAAGTCCACTAAAAGTACGAATCCTTACGATTATCGTCACGACGGTTTGACGGAAACTCCAATCGAGACGAAACGAGAGACGATTAAGTGACAATTCGAAGGAAATGATGATCAGAAAGGACATGGTTCAGCCAACAGATAACGGAAGAACGTTGTCCGCATCCTAGCGCCATCTGGCGCCAAGACTGAGCACTGGTCTTGGCGCCAATTGACGTCAATACAGGCTCTCTGTCTTGGCACAATTGGCGCCAAGACCATACTCTGGTCTTGACCTCAATTGGCGCCAAGACCATGCTCTTGTCTTGGCGCCAATTGGCGCCAAGACGGACCTCCGGTCTTGGTTTCAATCGATGTCTAGATCGGCCTCTAGTTCAGTCGTCAATCGGTCCCAAGACTCATTCGTAGTTTTGGCGTCAATTGGCGTCAATTGGCGTTTAGATAGTTCTCCGAAACGACGCAGTTCTCCGATGCTTTCGGTGG
>OVAN01015417.1:0-11345 GCA_900406275.1 Anastatica hierochuntica
ACTCACTAAGAGTCATTGAAATCCAAAGACAAGAGTTTGGTCTTTGAGCTCTTATGTTCTTAGATAATAGATCTAGAGAAAGAGATGAAAAGAAAAGATCCAAATCACTCAAAAGCATCAAGAAGTTATTACAATAGTTTAGATCTCAAAATAGATGAAATAAAAGTAAAGTTCATCAAAAGTTCATCAAATTTATGTTCTTGGTTCATCAAAAGGAATGTGTATGGGTGCCCTAAAAAGGGTTTCTTCACGTCAACGTGGGCAGTCATCTCCCAAAGGCATGCTACCATCGACCAAGGGGTCGACAATAGCTCACCTTAGGCAGCAAAGCTGCCAAGGGAGGCTAATGTCAACCCAAGGTGACTCACTGTCGACCTAGGGGTAAACAACTGGACACCTTGACAGCTCTTTGTCTCTTCTTCCTCCTATTGAATGCTCTACCTGATCTCAACTTCTACCATAGCATTTAGCTCCTTTTGTTCTCGATGTTTAACTCCAATTACACCTTGAATCCACCTCTAGAGCCTCCATGAATCCATATTGAAGTTGCACCTACAAATGCAAAAAAATGGTATGCAAATGCAATATGATCCTATAGTAGACTTTAGACTCAAACCTATGGATTCTAAGACTTATATGCAATATTTACAACCTAAATGAAGATGAAACTAAGCTAAAATGCATCAAAATATGCATGAAAATATGTACACATCAAACTCCGGACCCTTGAAGATTCTTTAACTGCAATATAAGAGTCCATCAAGAAAAGATCCTCAGCCCATTTCGTGGAAGATCTTCAAATCGAAGAAACCAAACAAACCGAAGAAAATCGGATTATGGCATCGAAAGGAAGAATGCTCATGCATCAAGAAGATCATGCGGAGGATTGTGACAATATGAATCATTATTTTGAAGTCAATATGATTCACAATGACCTTCTTATGAAGAACAAGAAGCTAGACGGCGAAATTGGCGATTTCGCCATAAAAACCGATGTGATCAACACTAAATATGGAGATATAAAGCCCTTCATCAAACTGATAATGGAAAATAAGGGCTATGATCCTCATCTACTACGTGCTTTAGGTGAAAATCTTGATGGTTTGTACACTTTCCTTGAAGATTACGAAGAAAAATGTGTACAGAAGACACTAAATCTCACACGTTTTGAAGATGCACCTCAAGACCACCAAGGAGAATGTCTTAGCATGGTGACTCAAGGGTTGGCCAGCAATGCTTTTTCCCCAACCATTGGTGTATTACGTGCCTTGGATGATGACCTCGACGATCCAAGTTACAAAATCGAGTCTAAAAACTCGGTTTGTTCACAAGCAAGAAGAAATTTTCATAAATGAATTTGGTGTTTTGGAACAATTAGGTGCTGTTATGAATGAGTCTAAATGGAGAATGAAGCTCATAAATATCAGCAAGGAGTCTTTCTACTATGCAACACCTCCTCAATCCCATCCAAGACGATTTCAGGGTCCAAAATCAATTCCATGGAATCAACCAGAATGGGAAGCTCTGAAACCCACTGAGATCTTTGTTGATTCTTTGGGAATGCAACTCAAGGGTGTGATCAAACCCTTATCCAGGAAACCACATTACAAATAACCCACGGATCGAGTTAAAGACCTTAAACAAGCGTGTTATGGGAGGCAACCCATATGTTCTTAAAACATTTTATTTTATTTTCATTCTTTTGCTTTTTAGGATTTGATCTTAGGATTAATTGGTGTTATATTTGGTTTTATTTTGATTTTTAAAAAAAAATTTACAGTTTTTTTTCGTAGGAAATCAATTTGGAGATGAAGAAATTGGAGAAAATTGCAATCAGAACACGATGGAATCGTTCGGACCATCAAGGACCATCCCACCGGCCCAGGGGCCAAAAAAGGCCATGACCCGGTACCATGGATTAGCTGCCACGGACATTCCGAGGCACACCAATCCCAGCACTGGCCGCATTCTTCCCCATGGAAAAAACCGGTTCCACCATCCACGCCGACCGATGCCAAGCTTCCTCCATGCCTCACGCCTCTTCCTCCTCCAGGACTGTCCCACGTATCACCTAGCACCGTCCGCCTCCCTCTTAAGCACCCTCAACCGGTCCTAGCCCCTTCATACCTTAAACTTTTTGTGCACTCCTTCACCACCACCGACCACATGCCATACCATGTCACACTCCAATACCAGCAACTACACCACCACCGGCCGCGTGCCATACCATGTCACACTCCTGTACCAGCAACTACACCACCCGGTGCATCACCTTCCAAGGCTTAATCCTACCCGCCATAACCCACGGACCATGACCAGCCAGGCCACCAATCCGACTACACTTCCCATGGCCGAAACATGTCCAGAAACGCATTTTCTTGGTCGGATCAATGCCAAACTCAAAATTTTCAAGTACCAGGACATAAATCATGCCATATTAATTAAATCAAGATGTTTTGAAGGCTGAGACATTCAGAACACAAAGAACACACTTGGAGCTTCAAAGATTCTCAAACCAAGCAATTTTTGCAACCGAGCCAAACCGTATCTCCCAAGAAAAGAACTAACCAAACTTTTTCCAGTACTTAATACAGGTCATAAGGAGCATATTAAGATGTCAATTCACTCCTAACAGCCCTAAGACTCAAAGGCGAATCTATGGAGACGATATTGAAAAAAAATGGACATCAAAGAGACTTTAAAAAAGAGTATCAGTTTTGATCATAGCCAGGGTGTATTGTGACCAGAATAATAATTATTTTGAGACTAAAATATATCTGATCAAGACGGAGCCATAGTTCACACACATTCAAAGGCTCAAAAATGCGATCGAATGGACGAGGAACGCGACAGGAGAATCTCAAGAGAAATATAAGCCAAACCAATTATCATGCCTGATCATTTTCATCCAATAAATTCAGAAAAATGTGACCACTTGGCTGGCAAAGACGACCTTACCATTTTGGCTCAACAGAGACTCAAAACAAGCGAAATCGGTTTATTCACATCTCATATCTAGGAGTTGAACCATGTATTACCGTTGAAGATTCCTGGAAAAAGACGAAAAAAATATGAAGAACTGCCTAAACGGTTATGGAGGCATTCACATTTCATTTCAGAGGCACTCAATTGGCCAAAAACCGAAGAAAACTTGGCCAAAGCAAAATCGAGCTTCGCTAAGCGAACCAATCTGTCAATTGAAGATTCACCATTAAATAGCATATGGAGAAGACAATTCTCAAGAAAAACCAGCCTTGGAACGCTCCCGAATGAAAAACAGCCCGATTTTCCATCAAACGAGCCAAACCTAGCCTACCGGAGACCAAACTCGGCCGAATCATATAAGATACGAGATCTGTCCTTTTTAACTTCATTTTTATTTATAAGATGTTTTTTTTCAGTGGAGATTTAATTTGGTCGAAGCATTCTTCACGGTTTGCAAAAACGGCCAAACAAGCAAAATTTCGGTTTATCAAAACATCACATATGGCCTTACCTATCTTCAGTATTTCGACCAATAGCTAAGTGTTTCCTATTCCATGTCTTATTCATTAGTTTTCAATATCTTCATTATTTGCTTTTACACCGAGACGCTGTAAGTTAAGTCCGAGGATTTCTATTATTACTAATGTGTCTTTTCCTTTATTTTTGACACTTTTTCGTAGTTTTTGAGTCGTTTTAATTTCTTTTTTAAAAATAAAAACGTTTTATTGAGTCAAGATCAGTCCGGAAATGAGCTTAACTTTGAACTAACCACATTTCTAATGACTAGTGTCCCTAGAGTTTGTGTTTGACTGTAGGTTTACCGAACGGGATAACCCAAAGGGATAAGCTAATTGAGGCACCATATCGCTTGATATCCGGGTAATCCTTAGCTACTCAAATATTTAATGAACTTAATTTTCTCTTCTTGGGGCTTGGTAAACATTGAATCGGATTTCTCTTCAGACTTGACAAAATTAAATCTACGGTTCCCTTCTTTCTTCTTAATAAAAATCTTCAAAAAAGATGCTTATGCTTATTGTTAATTTCAGAACCAATAAAATCCGAATGTGCTTAAAAGAAAAAAAGAATAAAGAGATCAACAAAAAAAATAAAATGATACCCTAGAAAAGTTGGGAAAAATCAATTCTCAAAGAGGCTGATAGAAAAAATAAAATGATACCCTAGAAAAGTAGGGAAAATCAGCCTAAAAAAAAGCATCTAAAAGTGAATAAGGAAGAGGAAAGAAATCCATTGTGGACTGAAATTTTTTAGGATTCTGTTTGAGTTTGAATATATGTGTTCTTTTATCGATATTCCCTCAAAAAGACCGCACGCTGTAGATTTAGGGAGTGGTGATGGAAAACATGGGTCACTTTTGTTGATTGTGGATGAATCGGGGACATTTTTAAGTTTACGGTGAAAACCAGGATTCTACTTAAATGTCAACGCATGTATATAGTGGATTTTTTCAGTCTAAGTTGCCATCAAGTCCTGGAAGTTCAGGTCGGTTTCCATGTTTTGAAACCTCTTCTCTGTTCTATGTTCTCTTAGCTTGAGGATGAGCTAGAAACTAAGTCCGGGGAGTTGATAACATCAATATTTTAGCATTTTTCCTGTAGATTTTAATATATTTTCTTAGAGTTTTTAAGCAACTTTATGCATGAAAAGATAGTTTTCCTATATTTTTAGTGTTTTGAGTCATTTTAGGTCAAACTATGCATTTTGGACCAATATGGAGCTATTTAAACCAAAAGCTAGTTTCTGGATAGTTTCCGAGCATCAGAAAGATAATCCAAGATGACTGTCTTTTCGCCGTTGGATTCTAATGAAACTTGGACATAAGTTAGAAAATTGAGTTATCTTTCATATGAAAGTGGTTTCACATCATTTTGATCAATGGATAAAGAGTTATACTAAATATACTGAAGACTGGTCCTGCTAGCTCGCGAATGAAGGATGCGTATGAGCGCTAGATAAAGACGTTTAAGAAACAACTCAACTTAAAACAAAATTACAACTTACAGGTTGAAACATGGAATCGTCGGTACTATTTAAAAAAAAAAATTTCTCAACTCAAAAACTCCTAAAACACTTTCTTTCTCTAGGACCATTATTTCGAGGCATAACCCACTTAGTTAAACCTAGTCTCTCAAACTAAAATTGCAACACATTTCTCTCAGAGGTAACAAAGACGGAAACTTACAGTTCTAAATTATGATTTTGTTTTAAAATATAACTAATTCAATAAATTCTTTTCAAAAAACCAAGACCCAAAATTTTGGTTTGAACTTTCACACTTACTAGAAAGGGGAAAAGGGAGAAAATGGATAAATAACACAAAGTCATTCAGTGAGAGAGATCATGTCTGCCCACATAATTCCCGTCACTACTCATCAACCCGCATACATAAATACGAACTCTAAAACATGTATCACACAACATGTTCCAAACAACAAGCACAACACATAATTCACATCACCACAAACACTTTCAAGACACATCAACCCAACACAAATCCATATCCACAATAATCGGATCACATCATATCATTAAACCGGTTGTCACCTCGAGACATCGTACGCCATATTGGCTATAAAAATTTCACACTCCGAATATTAGAAAAGTTTGTAATGTAAACATTTGGATATAAAAAAGATGAGTATGGTTATAATCATCGAATGGAAGAGATAATGCGAAAAAGAAATAGAAAAAAAAATTATATTGAAAAGAGAAAATAAATTATAAAAGCGATGTGGTGTAAAATTATTTTTAATATATATAATTATTGTATCTAAATAACTCTTTGTAACATAACAAAAAGCTCTACGATGCGATGACTCTTTCCTAGTAGATATAATTGTTGGGAGTAAATAAATCATCCTCGGCTCCAGAGCCAAAAAACCTTGCTCAAGCAACCAGAGAGCAGAGTCAAGCAAAATAACACTAAGGATATGGGGAAACTGACTACCTATGACCAATGGCAGCATTCTCTGCAAAAAAGAAAAGATTCCTTTTCTTCCCCCGGATATCTACGAAAGAGGAAATGAGCGAGGATATAAGGAAATAATCTTTATATCCAAGATTCTCACTAACTTCACGGATCTACAAGATATCTAGGATATCTAATAGATATATACACCTCTCCATATACGATTTATTTATATATATGGGGACACAAACCGTAATATCGGCATCTACGAATATCTACACATCTACACATTCTAATAATGCAAAGCGACTACAATAGACATGGGGTTCTCGATCCTATTCTGTTATAATCCTTGCATGTTCTTTTACTATCAATAGAGCTCTATCTTTTTTGATTGTTTGCCTAGCTCTGATCTTTTCTTTCTATAGTGGCACGAAGGCCCTGCCAAAAAATTATCCTAACCGTTTGGCGCTAGAAGGAGGGGGCTAAGTTAGAAACTACGTGACGATGAGCGGATCTGAGAAAGATCAATAAAATCAATCTTGACAAAAACACCATCATAAGAAAAATGGAAACCAACCCCCCCCCCCCAGAGAGAAACCAAAAAAACAATCCTCCCAAANCGAAGTATAAGCCATGAGGACCCAAACGAATATTCCCGAAAACTAACTCCACATGCCCAGAATATCAGCCAACTAAAGACAGACAACCTGGCCCTTAGGGAGGAGAACTCGGTCTTCGCCATGGTGAGAGCTGGATCACGCTAGAGAAACTCTCGATTCGTAGTACTGATCAACTGATGCAGCCCCTTGACAACCTTTGTGCGGGGGCTACTCGTTCCAAACACCAACCCAAGGAGCCAGTCCAAGGATCAGAGATTCTCATGCAAGGGCATCGTCACTCTGTGACGAGGATCCTTCCAGATCAACGCCCCCGCCCCTTAGGGAATCCCCTTTGTATGAACAAAACCCTGGGCATAGCTTCATCCCCCAGATGGCAAGCAAATTGAAACTTGAGAAGAAATTCTCTAAGCGCCTTTATAAGTTGCACTCACTAATTGAAAAACTCCTCGTCAAGGCTTCGCCGATCCGAAAAACCGCATGAGACTCTTACTTCGAAATCCCTTTCTCGGATGACATCACCTTGATAGAGATGCCTCAGAAGTTTGTTTTCTCCACGATGAAGATGAATGACAGAACTGGTGACCCCGACAACCATGTGGCCCAGTACAAGCAAAGGATGTTCACCGTTGCTATCCAGAAAGAGTGCGGAGAAGCAATGATGCGCAAATGATTCAAACTGAGTCTGACGGGTCCAACACTACAATGGTTCTTTGGCTTATCCAGAGGAGCGATCAATTCCTTAGCCGAACTCACTGAGCTATTTGTGGAGCAGTTTCCGAGTAGTCGGGTCATCGAAAGCACACCTAACAGCTTGTATGAAGTCGTTCATCGTCGTTCTGAACCCTTGCGTTGCTACGCCTCTCAGCTCAATTAGGAAAATATTTCCATTCGTAGTTGTAGTGTCAGCACCACAATCTCTGCTTTCAAAAGGGGACTAGTTGAAGACGGGGATCTATACAAGGATATAACCAAGTACCTATGTCAGACCATTGAGGATGTACTATCTAGAGCCTAGGCTCAGAATAAATGGGAAGTGGACCTTGCCCGCCGAGCCGCCAGTGCAACAAAACGAGATACTAAGGTGGCCACAAGTGATAAAGGTAGCCGCGAAGAAAAACCCTACAGTCGATCTACCAAGGAATCATCCATCAGACGAAGTACCATTAACAACTACCGACCCCTGAGTATGGCGATAACCAATTGGCCAGATATCGCCAACATTTCAATCGAAGGTTTTGAATTGGTGAATGTGCTATGATGCATGAGCACCAAGGTCAACTGGCCGCCAAAGATGAGAGCCTTCGATTGGGAAACCCTGATAGATGGTGTGAATTCCATCGAGATCACGAACACCGCAAATAAGATTGCATCGCGCTTTGTTTTGAGGTTAACGAACTGCTGCATAAGGGCTATTTAAAGGAATTCCTATCCCAAAAGGCAAAAATCATCTAGAACATAACATAGAAAATTGAGTTGACAAACTGATGACCCCTGTCTCACCTCCATGACATGATTGTGTGATCCATGTTATCTCTGGTGGTTCAGTGGTAAGCAGATTGACTCATGCCACAGGTAAACAGAGTAGCAAATTCCTGTGCACCCGACAAAGGAGAGCGAACCAAAGGATATGACTATCTTGGTGACCCGATCAACTTTTCCCCTCAGGAATATGCCAACGATGCCGCCTACTACCATGTTGCTTTGGTCGTCACTCTGACAATCGCCAATTTCTTGGTGAAAATAATCCCAATAGATAAAAGTAGCTCTACGAACATCATTTTCATGGGAGCCTATAAGGATATCAGCCTAGAGGTAGACGCTCTGACCAAAAAGGCAACTCCTCTGATTAGGGTTCAGCTATGAGGATACGCAAACCGTAGGGGAGCATGTGCTCCCTGTCTATGTTGAAGGAATCAACAAATCTACGAAGTTCTTTATCATTGATTGCCCTTCTACTTATAACGCCATCTCGGGGCGCCCTTGGATCCAGGAGATGGGGGGGGGTCATATCTTCCACTATGCATCAAGTCTTGAAGTTCCCTACCCTTGAGGACTAGAGAGATCAAGAGAGATTAGGAGAGCTCCATATCATGCCATTAGACCACTCTCAAAGAGAAAACAAAGGAGAGGAAGCACCACCTTGTCTTCACCGGAGAGGAGCCGGGGCACACCAATGACGAGATTATTAGCCATCTAGACTACAAGCAATCAAAAACATCATACTTCCAAAAGACCATGAGGTCCAACTATCTTTATCAATTATTAATTTGTTATAAGTTTCCCCAATGAGCACTACATTTCTTTTTCAATTTTCTTTTCATGAATTACTATACCCGCCCAAGGGTGGTACTCAGTTTTTGCAAGAGAGAAAAATCTTTTTTCTCAGGATATGAACCAAGATCGCACACCCCAAAGAAAACATCACAAAGTAATCCTCTGGGATTTATATAAAAAAATGAGAAATCTCTTTACCCTGGTTGTCTCTTAGTGAAACGCCAATCAGGGATAAATAATCGACACTACCTCATGCAGTAATAATCAACTATGAGGTAGAGAGTGGCTCTCCATGAGGGGGCAGAGTGTTGCCTTGACTTAGTATCTAGCAAAAACGAGTCTGAAATGTTTAAAACACAATAAAAAGCAAACAAACCTGGATAAGTATGCTAACTGTTCACTAGCATGCTCAAAAATCCGGTCTCACCAAGTACACTGCTGAGAGTGATCCTCTATGAGGGGGAAGAGTGCAGAAACAAAAAAAAGCTGAAAGTGGCCGTCCATGAGAGGGAAGAGTGCGACAACAAATAAAAATAATATGACTCTGGTCATATCACGACAAACGCTCATGTTCAATACAATGACTCCAATAACTAATTTCTACAAAATGACTCTGGTTATACCAAGTCAAACACCCACGTTCGATGTAATGACTTCGGTCACCAGTTATCTATAAAATGACTTCGATCATATTAGGGCAATATCCACAATCGACACAATTTCTCCGTCATAAACCAAGTAAAGCTTTCAACGATCCTGCAAAATGACTCCGGTCATGAAGCAAGGAGCAAATTACCTTTAACAAACTTTGGTTCAGCACCAAGGAAAGGTTCCCTAGAATTTTAATGACCCGATCATAGAGCAAGGCAAATCACCTACTATTCGACAAAAGTGACTCCAGTCATAAATCTCCTTCAATGAACCTTGGTCAAGGATCAAGGAAGATTTTACAATTCTACAAGAGTTGACTCCAGTAAATGATTGACCCCGTTCAAAAACTAACTCCAGTCAACAGAAGACTTTGGTCACAAACCATGGAAAAATTATCTCTCTCTTTTCAATTTTTTCTCAAATAGTTAAACCCTCGCCTCACCTTGGTCATATGCTAAGGAAGAAACTCTACTAATGATAACTTTGGTTATCAGAGATTTCCCATCATCGTTACATTCAACATTCAACACAAGAGTTAAATGTGACCGAATATTCATGGAATACGTTCGACAAAAGAATAAGGCTCTGGCCCAAAACATTTGATAAGAAGATCAAGGCTCAGACTCAAGATGATAAAAAAGAATCAAGCTATGAACCTAGTCTCATGAACCAAAGAAACTTGCAAGCTGCCGGTAAAGCCACGCACCGAAAGAACCTACATGTTAAAACCAAAGATTCGAAAAGGCAATACCTCGCCAACGTGAAAGGCAAGGGAAAATCCCTCCACCAATGCTACCACGACAAGAAATTATTGAAGCCTATGCATAAAAGGGTTGAACCAAAAAACAACTTGACGATAAAGTTCAAAACAAAAGGGTCGCCATGGTGGGCAAGCCGAACAACCGCAAAGGAGCCGCACTTAATGATATCTATGCATTTTGATGGTTTCAAGCATCAATTTTAAGCTTGTTTTCGTTACTTTTTCATCTTAGTTAGGTGTATCTAAATCCATTTTAGCTTCATTCGTTTAAGTGAGTCTTTAGTGTCCCTGAAAATGTAGATATGCACATGCATTCCACCCTTCTACCCCTTTTAAGGTATTTTGTATCAAAAACGAAGGAGCTGAACCAACAAAATTGAGACACGAGTGAAGAATTGAAGAATCAAGAAGTGCAAGATTTATAGAGAGCAGTGCCAAAGGGTGTAGTGCAGTCAGATATGTCAGTATTTTAGTATGTTTTTAGTACGGTTTTCATTTGAGATCTATGGTTTTTAGTATGTATTCGGATTGTTTTGGCGTGGTTTTGTGTTCTTTGTTGTTTTTACAGGATCCGAGCTTGAATGTGCGAAAAGGAAGCATTTTCGATGGATTTCAAGCCTCAAAGGAAGGGTTCGTGCATAGCTGTAAAATACCTAGATTTTTGGACACAGATCGACCGATCCAGATACATGGATCGATCGATCTCTGTCCCGATTTTCAGACCGATTTTACGAAGAACCAGACCGAATTTATTTCAAACTGGATTTCACCTAAAAGACCTAGACTCGAGTATCTGTTTTCATTATGCAATTTTTCTGACTTTTAGAGAGCTTGGAGAGAGTTTGTAACCTACAGAGAAGAAGCTCTTAGTTCTTCAATTGAAAAGATTTCTGAACCCTCTTTTTACTCTTGTTTTCGATTAATACAATGTTGTCTCTCTCTGATTTGATTTGTGTTGATTCTCTGAACATGAGTGAGTAGTTTAATCATCTGGTTTAGGGTTCTCACAAAGGGGATTAATGATTTGTTGATATCAGATTGCATGACTAGGGATATTATCTAATAGATCTTTGTTTATAGTTAATCGTAATGCATGAAACTGAATTGATCACTTAGTTTCTGA